>JARBWK010000006.1:52293133-52303518 GCA_030556195.1 Anolis apletophallus | reverse complement strand
GGTGTTAGTCTTCCATAGCATGTGCCTTACTGATTATTGGCACCAAAACCCTCTTTTTCAGAGTTGACGCGTTAAAGTAGCATCACTCTCTGACTGTACTTTTTATGCTCGGGAAAAGTACCAAACCTGCTTCATTATGTCACTTCTGCTGGCTTTTAAACTTATTTTAATTAATTTCAGACTTTTTATCTTGATTGTCTTGTTCTTTGTTTGTTTTCCTTAAGTTAGGTGTAAATCTGTAATTTTGTTAGCCCCCATTTTTAAAAATGTCTTTAGAATTTTAATGTGAATGTCGATTTGTTTTGTGGGACTTGGGTGGTTTTGGTTATTTTGTTCTTTGTCCAGCACTTTACAGCATTGAATGTTTGCAGATTTGTTGTAAATTGCCTGAGTCCCTACAGGGAGAACGTGTGGGATATAAATAAAGCTGTTGTTGTTGTTGTTGTTGTTAAATGAAATGATTTGTTTTACAATTGATAATGTTTTTTGATAGCCATTGATACCTCAATATTTGTGTCCATGAACTACAAGTGTTCTCCCTGTCTCTGTCCCCTCATGCTATTTGGTCACTATTTCGTGGTGACGTCCTGTTAATGAGAGGATTTATTCTTCTACAGAATGTGACTGTAGAGTCAGAAATAAATTCTTAGTTTGTTCAATATCTTTTTGCTGCTCATCTAAAATAGCACGTACATTCAAATCTTGACCAATATGCTTAATTGTCCTGCTAATCATTGTCAAAGAATTAGCTCATGTGAATTTCCAGGCATGGATCCTCAGAGCTGTGGAATGTCAGTATTGGCATATTTATGAAGATGTGAAAGAACACTTGCCTATCTATTCAATATCTATAGAAATGCTGTTTTCTTGAAAACATAATATAATTGGGAAGGATGTTTTCCTACCTAGAAGACAACTTCTCTCTTTTGCAGTTTTCATTTATCAAATTTCTTACCAATTGTGACACAGAGATAACACAGTGTGAATAAACACTGTTCATGACCATATATGATTTATTTTGCTCAAAGTGAGCAGCCAGAAACCTTAAACTGAAATTTAATGAAAAAATGAATGAAATTGTATTAACCTAATCTTCAGTTCTCACAACAGAATCACAGAAACATAGAGTTGGAAGATACTCTAAGGGCCAACCTGTCCAACCCCATGCCATGCAGAAAAAATTGTAATCAAAACACTCCTGATAGATAGCTATCCTGCCTTTGTTTAAAAACCTCCAAAGAAGGACACTCCACCACACACTGAGCCAACATATTCCAGCATCAAACAGCTCACCATCAGGAAGCTCTTCCTATTGTTTAGGAGAAATCTCTTTTTCTGGAGATTGAAGTCACTACTCTCTGTGCTTGTCTTCAGAAGCAATAGAAAGCATTCTTAATCTATTAATATGACATTTTTTTCAAATATTTAAACATTGCTATTATATCCCATTTTAACATTCTTTCCTTGAGACTAAAACATACCCAGATCCCTAAACTGTTCCCCATAGGGTATGATTTCCAGGACATTTATTATTTTGGTTACCCTCTCTGAACAACTTCCAGCTTACTAATATCGAGCTTGAATTTTGGCCTGTGGAACTTACATACTTGTTAGATATGTTAACATAGTTTTGTAAAACAAAACTATAACAAAACACTTACAAGACTTTGTATCAATTGTTTTTTCTAATATATTTATATTCTTATATGTTATATTATGATTTCTGATGATCAAGTCAATACAAAACAGATTAATTCAACAGAAATTTGAATTAGTCAAAATCTCTGCTTATGATTCATTCTGAGTGCCTTTAAATTCCACTGAAATTAATAGAACAAATTAATTAGAATTTAACCTCATTAATTTGGGATCAAAAAGCAACTGAGGGCAGTTCTACACAGACAGTAAAATGCAGTTTGGAAGTGGATTGAAAGCAACCAGTTTCACTGTGGGGTGATTAGATTTACAGGACTAAAAGCAACTGGTTTCACTGTAAGGTGATTGGATTTACATGAAGGTGATTACATTGACATTGCTTTGCAGACCCCCCCCCCCTTCTTGCAGAGATGGCATCCAAGTATAAAAGAGAAATGACAAGTAGGAGTGGAAGTAACTAATATCCCGGGGGGCAAATTAGCTCCTGCTGCTAACCCATGCCGCCTTTCTTCATAGCCCATCTTTGGAATCTTCTACTATGCTTCATCAGAGACAGGTATGCCCTCTATATTTTGCAGAGCCAATTTTGCCTTGGATCTGAGGTACATAGGAAGCAGTTGCAATATGTTTTTATATATGACTTTCTTGGGATGTTTAAAAATTGCAGCATGGTTAGCGGATGGACACTCCGCCCTCAAGCTGGATTCAAACTGTATTATAGTGTCTGTAGAATCACTTTGAGTTCATTTGGATCCATCCCTGGAAAGATTTTAAAATCTGCCTTAAGGTAGAATGACCTTGTATATTTATGTTATGTTCTGAAAATCAAGAGGTGTTTTGAAGTTTGCAAATCCATCCTATAGCTTGGAAAGTAATTAGATATAGTTCCAAAATCCTATTAAGGAGAAAGCTATTGCTATAGTAGAAGGTTAAAATCTACATCAGTGTCATGCCTCTGTAGTTACATCTCTTGATGCCAACATAGCAGCCCATCTAGTAAGCAGTCTTCCCCAAAACAGCAGGCAGAATCAGCAGGGATTTGCCCAGCTGTTTTCCTGTAACTGGATTCATTGCAGCAATCATATGGAGATCCCTGTAAATGGCATCCTTGAAGCATGTCTATCAACAAAGAAATAAATGTGTTCGGGGTGGCACTCTACTTCTTTCAAGATGAGCTTGGAAATTTTGGACATTGAATAGTTAGACCTAAAAATGAGTTGTCATTCCAATTTCTCCAAATGGCTAAAAGAAATTCAATATACTTAATCATAATTCACCAACAGAATTCTGGCCAGATTTATTTATTTTTTTAAAAAAAAACAACTCCTTTTTTCTTGGAAAATATCATTTTTAGTTGCTTATAATTCTTCTTCGAGAGCTCTGTGAATGCACACTTATGAAGTTTTTGCGCGCCAGCGGGCTTCCCAACGGAAACTTTTCCAGTTTGAAACTGTTTGGCGGTAGCTCCGCCCAGCCGACCCGGAGGGCATAATGGCGCCTCCAGCGCGCCCACACCCTTCCTTTGTTTTCCGCCACTGGGGCAACCTCGAATACGGCTGGTTGTGTGAGCATAGCATGTCCACAACCAGTTTCAAAAGGTGTTTATCCTGCGGTAGCAAGATCCCGGACTGTGACGGTCACTCGAAGTGCCTTCGGTGTCTCGGGAGGGACACGTCGTTCCTGCCTGCCGGCACTGCCAGGCCTTCTCGACCGCCACTCGAGAGCGAGAGCCCGCAGGCTTCAGGCCTACCTCACGGAGCGTGCTCTCTGCCCTCCACAGATGGCGACGGCTGTCCCATCTGCCTCCTTGGGATCCGGGCGGCTGCTTCGGTCCCCGCTGCGTCGACCGCTCGCCCGGCCGGGAAGCGTCCGCAGAAGGAGAAGAACACCACCAAGTCTGTCTCCTCGAAGACGTCGAAGACTTCGGTGTCGAAGAGGCCCTGCACCGTAACCACCGAAACGGTCCAGCTGCCTCCACCTCGAAGAGCCGACAAGCTCGATGGCGTCGGGCCTCTCCCAGAGGTCGGCCATCTCGAGGACTCCCTCCGATCGGGCTATGGAGATAGCTTTCCGGAGGTCGAGTGAAGAAGCCCGTAGAGCCCAGACCAGAGGCCTGGTTCCTGTGACTCCGGGCAAGTCTCTGGAGGCCGCTGCCTCGAGACCTCCTTCACCGAAGAGGCGTAGGACGCTGACGTCATCGTCTTCAGTCTCCTGCCCCGACTCTTCGCCTACCCCTGTTCTCGCTGTGGAGACAGGGGTAGAGCACCGTGTGTCACCAGAGAACTCTGTCCAGACCGTCGTCCTCGTTCCTCCGGGACAGACCTCGGTTCGACAACTCTTCATGACCTCGCCAGACAAAGGCAGGCAGACCACGAGGCTCTCCCTGGCCCCGGCCAAGCGAACGCCTCCTCCTGTGACGACAGAGATGCCAAACATCCCTTCGACGTCTAGATCTCCCCCGCAACCGCAACCGCCGGTGATCCCAGACACGGTTCAACCGTGGTCGGGAGACGAGATAGAGGATGGCGAAGTCCCTCGGTCGATAAGATCGGGATCCATCCTGTCCCTCAACATGGACAGAACGCCTTCCCATGCGGGCGGTGACGCGGAACCCTCGTCTTCCCCAACGGACAACGCGAGGGCTTTCGGTGAGCAGGTGGGCCGGATGGCGAGATCTCTGGGGATGCAAACCTACGTCCCCACGAGGTCCAGCGCTTGCCCCGTGTTCAAACGGGTGCAAATCGAGGACGCGGCCCAACCACACCTTCCCATGCTAGAACCGCTGGAGGAGGCGGTTAAAGCATCGTGGACAACTCCATCTACCATCCCTCCTACGTCGAGTCGTATCGAGGCATGGTACAAGATAGACGAGAGGGAAAAGAGCTGGCTCCACGATCATCCAGCACCCAACTCGATGATCGTCACCTCCGCCCAAACCTCGGGCCGAGAGTCGGCAGCACCCTCAGATCAGGAGGGAAGGAGGTTCGACACAACGGGTCGAAAGATCTACAAGGCCGGGCTCCTGTTGACCAAGATGGCCAACTACGGCGCATGCATGGCGGCGTACCACCAGATCCTCTGGGAAAGGGCTCAACCCTTTTTCCAGGATCTCTCTCGGGAGCAGCAGACGGCGCTTCTCTCCATCTCCCAGGAGGCGCAGTCTCTGGCGCACCACCAGATCCTCATGGCCCGCCATACGGCGGACACCTCGGGGAAGCTGCTAGCCCACGGTGTCGCCATCCGAAGACACGCGTGGCTGAAATCCTCTGGCCTTTCCACTAACTCGAAGAAGACCATCGAGGATCTACCGTTCGATGCCCAAGGACTCTTCTTTGGGGGCACGGACGACAGACTCAAGGCCACTCACGACTTTCGAGTCCTGACGGCGAAATTGGACCGGCCTCAACCCCAACCCAGGCCGAAGTACTACCAACGGGCTAAGTTTCAGCCCAGACAGCAGTACCGCCAAGCCCCAAGGTACTCGGCGCCTCAGCAGCAACAACAGCAGCAGCCGAGGCAGCAGCAGCAGCAGTCCAACAGGCCCCGACAGGGGAACAAGTCACGACCTCGCCATAACAATGGCAATGGACAGTCCAACCGCCGCGTTTGACGGGGCGCTGGACGACACCGCCTTGTCGCAAAGTACCGCTGCCACCACCATGCCTCCTCCCATCCTTCGACCTCCACCACCACACCCGCCATTCGGAGATCGCCTGGCCCGCTACATCGATGCCTGGCGACGCATCACCTCAGATGCATGGGTTCTCCGGATTGTCGAAGACGGCTATGCCTTGGAGTTCGACGAACTTCCACCCACGGGGTTCATCGTCGAGACACAGCCGTCCAGGGTGATCTTGGTGTGGTCGACGCGTTGCTTCAAAAGGGAGCGATTTCACAGCTCCCCAAGAGCAAGGAAAGAGGGGCATTCTTCTCACGGTATTTCACCGTGCCGAAGCCAGACGGTTCCCTGCGACCCATCCTGGACCTCAGAGACTTAAACGCGTACGTTTCGCCGAGGAAATTCAGGATGGTGTCAGTGTCGTCCATTCTCCCGCTTCTCCGGGCCAACGACCACTTTGCGTCGATCGACCTTCGGGACGCATATTTCCACGTCTCGATTCGACCTGCTCATCGACGTTTCCTGAGCTTCAAGGTGGCCGGAAGGGCGTACCAGTTCAACGTCCTCCCATTCGGCCTCGGGACAGCGCCTCGAACATTCTCCAAGTGCATGTCGGTCGTGGCTGCGCACTTGAGGAGGCAAAAAATCCGGATTTTTCCTTATCTGGACGACTGGCTGCTGGCGGCCCAGTCTCCAGAACTCCTGCATCAACAGGTCTCTACGACCCTACAACTACTCTCCTCATTGGGCCTGCGCCTCAACGAGGAGAAGTCCCAACTGGTCCCAACGATGACCATCAAGTTCATCGGCACGATATTCAACTCCGTCGATCAGCTCGCCTATCTGCCAGACGTCAGATTCCAGGCTCTTCGGCGCGAGATACACAGCTGCAAAAAGCCCGCCATCACGGCGAAACAGATCCAGGTGACCTTAGGCCACATGGCCTCTACAGTAGCTGTGACCCCATTGGCAAGACTGCGCTTCAGACCACTACAGCGCTGGTTCCTCGACCACTTCGACCCGGTCAGGGAGCACCACTCAAAAAAGTTATCCCTGCCAAAGACGGTCAAGGACTCCCTCCAGTGGTGGGCGTCCAAGAGCAACGTGTGCAAGGGAGTACCCTTCCACACAGTGAACCCAACCATCACAGTGACGACCGACGCGTCATTACAGGCATGGGGCGGCCATACGGGCACCCTGTCTGTCAACGGGCAGTGGTCGATGGTGGAGAAGCTTCATCACATCAACTATCTGGAGCTTCTAGCCATCGCCAAGACTCTCCGGGCCTTCGCCCCACTCATCACGGGAAAAGTAGTACTGGTCAGGACAGACAACATCGTGGCCATGTACTACGTGAACAAGCAGGGCGGGACGGGCTCGAAGAAACTCCTAGCCCTAGCCCAGAGCCTGTGGGAGTGGTGTGTCCATCATCAGATGACTCCCAGGGCCATTCATCTCCCGGGTGTCGGAACGGGAAGCGGATTGCCTCAGCAGAACCAGCTGGTCGTCCCACGAATGGATGCTGCATCCGGACGAGCTCCACCGTGTCTTTCAACGGTGGGGGTTCCCGGACGCAGATCTCTTCGCATCGCCGGAAAACAGCCAACTGCCAGTTTTCGGTGCCAGGCTTGCCCCGGGTGCACACCGGGATGCCTCGGGGACGCCCTCCTGCTCGACTGGACGACGGGGTTCTTTTATCTATTCCCGCCGTTCCGCTCCTCCTCCGGATCGTCGAGAAGATCCAGCTCTCAGGGACCGATTGCATCCTCATCGCTCCCTACTGGCCGAGACAAGTCTGGTTCCCGACCCTGCTACACCTAGCGAGTCAGGACTACATCCCGCTCCCTCACCGGCCAGACCTGCTGACCCGGGAGAACGGGATGCTCCTCCACCCGGACCTACCGTCCTTGCACTTGACTGCGTGGAGGATCCACCGGCGCCAGATATCTCCCCAGCAGTAGCAGCGATCCTGGCAGCAGCCCACAAGCCGGCCACGTCAAAGGCGTACTCGGCTTGCATCGCCCGCTACGAGAGGTTCCAGGCTTCCCGATCTACCACCGTCTTCCCGCTGGTGGTCCCGTCGGTCCTGGAGTTCCTGGCACAGTTGGTCGACAGGGGTCTATCCATGTCCTCGGTGAAGACCCACTTGGCGGCCCTCACCTGGCAGAACCAGCAGAGGGGCGGTCCCTCGCTGTTCCAGTACCCGATGGTAAAGAGGTTCCTGAGAGGTGTTAACAACACTCGTCCCCGGTGCACCCTCCAACGCCGGGTTGGAACCTGGATCTGGTGCTGTCCTGCCTGACATCCCCACCGTTCGAGCCGCTGTCATCCATCGACCTGCGGCTCCTATCCTGGAAGGTGGCCTTCTTGGTCGCCATTGCTTCGGCGCGTCGCCCTTCCGAGCTGGCGGCACTCCGTGTCGACGAACCCTACCTGCTGTTTTTAGCAGATAGGGCCATCCTGCGGACGGACATCACCTTTCTGCCGAAGGTGGTGTCTCCGTTCCACCTGAACACTGACATTGTGCTCCCGGACTTGGGACTGGCCCGAACCGGGGACACGGACTCGAGGGCAACGGCCTCGACGTCAGAAGGGCCCTTCTGACCTACAAGAACCGGTCGGCGGACTACCGCCGATCGACCCGACTATTTGTGTCGTACGCCACCGACAAGCTGGGCTTGCCGGTGTCGGCACAGAGACTTTCTAATTGGGTAGCATCCCTGGTTGAACTGTGCTATCAGATAGCCCGTCAACCGTGCCCATCTAAGGTCAAGGGACGCTCGACTAGGGCAGTGGCCACGTCAACTGCGTTCCTCCAAGGGATTCCCCTGGACCAAATTTGTAGGGCGGCCATCTGGGCCAACCCCTCTACCTTTATATCTCATTACCGGGTAGACACCCTGTTTGGGAGGGAGGCGGCCTTTGGTCGGTCGATTCTTAGCCCAAAGACCCCACTAGGTGCTGCAGAGTAGTCAGCCCCAGATCTCCCTTGGTTTTTGCACTGGTCGATCGACAGTTGCGTCGATCAAACCCCTCTTGTTCATTGCACTGTCAAGGTTAAGTATGTGCCGTGCCCCAGGTAGGGGCACAGTCTACCTGTTAAAGCGCTTTACCCAATTACGGGTAGGTTGCACCAGTTGTGCACCCTTTGTTCTCAGGTTGTGCTTGTTGCACTCACTGTTATGAGGCCTGTGTGCCTGACATGAATGGTGCTTGTTGCACTTTCTGCTATGAGGCCTGTGTGCCTGGCATGAATGGTGCTTGTTGCACTTATGTTTTGAGGCCTGCGTGCCTGACATGAATGGTGCTTGTTGCACTGTGTTTACAAGTGGGAGCCTGCCTCCCACTCATATATGATGTTTAACATGTTATTTATTCAGGTTGCTGGTTGCAATAAACCTGTTCCTTTTTTTCTTAATCTGGCTGGTTTGTTCCCACCTCCTTTACCTTAGCTCGGTAAATCTTCATAAGTGTGCATTCACAGAGCTCTCGAAGAAGAATGGTAGGTTACATACCTGTGACCATCTTTCTTCGAGTGAAGCTCTGTGAATCCACACGAACCCGCCCGGCCGTCCCCTCTTTTCTCAAACCACCCTTTCCTTGTTGCTAATGTGGCGTAAGGAATGGCGTGGGCGCGCTGGAGGCGCCTTTTATGCCCTCCGGGTCGGCTGGGCGGAGCTACCGCCAAAAAGTTTCAAACTGGAAAAGTTTCCGTTGGGAGCCCGCGCTGGCGCGCAAACTTCATAAGGGTGGATTCACAGAGCTTCACTCGAAGAAAGATGGTCACAGGTATGTAACCTACCATCCCTCTTTTTTTCCCTGTGACAGTCCTTCAGATATTTTAATATGTTTGAACTTGTGAAAAGGATGAAACCACAAGTTATGTGAAACATTTACCTGAAATCTTGTAGGGCCAACACCAGTAACAGTAGATTTCACTGAGACAGATGGACCAATTATCTTAGTACAGGACAATGTCAAATATTTATCATAATAATATCTGAATGATACAAAAGGAGAAACTCTAAAGTGTCTGGCATTCAGATAAGCAAGAATGTAAAATTGCATTTCAAAAAGCCAGACTCTTAATCAATTATGAATAAAAATGTTCATAGCCTGTTTTCATGCATGTTTCAGCAGGCTGGATGTGTTCATCAATTCCATTGCCCAGAGCATGTTCCTTCCATTTTTTAACCCTATGCTTGACGATCTTGTGTGGAAAAAATGCATTTTCCTACAAGGCATACCACTACAAAGACATGGTTACATATCTGTACATTGAAAAATGTTTTTCTCCTTTTCCCCCACCTCTTTTATCATAATTCATCACTTTCAATACTAAGGAGGCAGGGAATTCTTTCTACTTGGTCTCATATTTTTCTGAGACAAAACAGCGTGAAATTACTGCCCTTTCACAATAGGTAAAAAAATTCTAATGTTAAATTCCGTGACAGATTTTGCTGGCACCATAATAATGAGATTTAGGGATTGCTTTGGTAGCCACAAAACCCTAGATGGGGGTCATTCGGGATGTTTGGTATAAAATTATACAAATTTCTTAGGACCAGAAATACTTTGGATTAAAGCTGTTTTAAAATTTTTATTCTGGAATTTACATATATGTACACAATGAGAAATCTTGGAGATGGGACCTAAGTCCATATAGAAAATTGTGTTTCATGTGTATCTTATACACTTAGTCTGTATGTAATTTCATACTATTTTTAAAATGTTATGCATGAAACAGAATTTGTGTGCATTGAACCAAAGCAAAGGTGTCACTCTCTCAGCCAGCTATGTGAACCATTTTGGATATTTTGGATTTCTGAATTCCAGATAAGGGATGTTCAACCTGTATTGGCCTATCTCAAAAAAGATTAGCTCTACCGTTTGGCAAAGTGAAGAAGCTGTCCCAGACAGCAGATTTGGGGTGTCATAAAATGATTGGTTATTTATTTTGCTACTCTACTGTTTGGCAAAGTGAAAAAGCTGTCCCAGACAGCAGATTTGGGGTGTCATAAAATAGTTGGTTATTTATTTTGCTATTATATTTTTACTGTTATGAGGGTTGCTTGAAGGGCTTTACTGACTCTCCAGAATATTTGAATGA
>JARBWK010000006.1:52120568-52293033 GCA_030556195.1 Anolis apletophallus | reverse complement strand
GCCATAAGTTGTGTGATCTTCTTCCACTTGCTGCTCACTTATCAAACGCTTAGTCCCATAACCAGGTCTTGATTTTCCTTCTAAAAGACAAGATGGAGGTAGCCAATCTGATATCTCTAGGGAGGGTGTTCCATAGGTGGGGGGCACTGCTGAGAAGACTCTATCTCTCATCCCCATCCACCGTGTTTGCGATAGTGGTGGGATCAAGAGCAGGGTCTCTCCTGAAGATCTTAAACTTTGTGATGGTTCATGGCAGGAGATACATTCAGACAGGTAGTCTGGGCCAGAACCGTTTAGGACTTTAAAGGTTAAAACCAGCACTTTGAATTGTGCTCGGAAGCTGATTGGTAGTCAGTGGAGTTGGCATAACAAAGGAGTTGTATGTTCCCTGTACGTTGCTCCAGTGAGCAACCTGGTTGCCGACCATTGGACTCGTTGAAGCTTCCAGGCAGTCTTCAAAGGCAGCCCTACATAGAGTGTGTTGCAGTAGTATATTCAGGATGTCACAAGAGCGTGGACCACTGTGGCCATGTAAAAATTCTCAAGGAACGGGCGCAGCTGGCGTACAAGTTTTAATTGTGCAAAAGCTCTCCCGATTGCCACCGAGACCTGGGGTTCCAGGCTCAGCGATGAGTCCAGGATCATGCCCAAACTGCGAACCTGTGTCTTCAGGGAGAGTGTAACCCCATCTAGCACAGGCTGTAACCCTATCCCCTGTTCGGCCTTTCGACTGACCAGGAGTAGCTCTGTCTTGTCTGGATTAAGTTTAAATCTGTTCGCCCTCATCCAGACCGACACAGCAGCCAAGCGCCAGTTCAGGACCTGCACAGCCTCCTTAGTGACAGGTGGGAAGGAGTGATAGAGCTGAACATCATCCTTTCTGCAGGATAGTATGAAAATCCGAGTCAGCGAATAATTTTTAGTTTCTACCTTGTTGGGTTTTACTCTCACCAAATTCTTCCCAAATGGCTCCCTAAATTTCAGAATTTGGCTCTAAGGCCCCTTCCACACAGCTGAATAAAATCCCACACTATCTGCTTTGAACTGGGATATATGGCAGTGTGGACTAAGGGCTTTTCCACACAGCCCTATATACCAGATTATCAAGGCAGAAAATCCCACAATATCTGCTTTGAACTGGGTTATCTGAGTCCACGATCAGATAATGTGGGATTTTCTGCCTCAATATTCTGGGATATTGGGCTGTGTGGAAGGGCCATAAGCCTCAGGATATGACCTCCTTTGCCTAACTGGTACTTGACATGACACAAACAAAGGTTTGTGTGGAGGGACCCCAAGTCCCAATATAATAACAAAAACATCCCCAAATGCTAGAGTCTTTATAGACAAGTGGTTCTAGTATGCATATACACACAAGTAATGAAGAGCAAGATAAAGCTCAAGTTCTGTGACCATGTTGCTGGCCCTTCCATCAACCCCTCATCCTCACTGTCAGAGCTGACCAGGACAATTTCCTGTGAGAGAAATTTTAGGGCAGAAGCAATTGCTTGATCAAAACACTAAGAAATTCCAGAAGTACAATAAAGCAACTCAATCAGCCAAGAAAACCACAGAGTGCATTGAAAATTTGCCATTCATATGACAACCATATTTATTGCCTGTCTTCTGGCAATGGGATTAATGGCACCTACGGTATACACTAGAAATAAAATGCAGCCTATGGTGGTAAATGCAGTGTTAAACTAATGATAAATCATTCCAATGCACATTTCACAAATATCAACTGTGGTTTCATATCACTAGTTACTTAGACCCTTTCCACACAGCTGTATAAAATCCACATTGAACTGTATTATATGGCAGTGTGCACTCAGATAACCCAGTTCAAAGCAGATATTGTGTATTATTTGCCTTGATATTTTGGGATATATTGCTGTGTGGAAGGGCCCTTTAATGCATGAATTATCAGGTACTATTGAAAGAAAATATCTTCACCGTTTTGCATCTAGAGACTATTACTTATCTTACACATCCAAAGTTCAATTTGCCCTTTAGGTTTTGTAATTTTCTTTTTATTTATAGACATAGTTGCTGATGAAAAATATGTTTGATTTCTCCAAAGTGCTGGTAGGCTAATTGTTTAAACCAGGTTTATATTCTAGCACATTAAATCAGCTTTAAATTTTAAATAATGACATCTTATTGCAAACCCATCTCAGTGGATCAGAAATAAACAACAAAGTCTGTGCTCACCAATTATTATTAAGGGAATTCTGTTGCAACAGTAGTTGTCTTTATATCCGTTAGTACTGCTCCCATCTGCTAAGGGGATATTTTTACTCCCAGTTCTCATCTAGTACAGTGTACATACTTTGTCTGCTTTCATCCCTGATTTTCTCAGTCACTGAGTCAGATCTTTGACATTATTTTTGTACAAGGCTTATCTGATTGCAAGACAATAAAGCCCTAATCCTTTCATTAGCAAAAAATGAATAAGAATGGGAAAGTGGTAATTTAAAAAAACTGGCGACAATTATCCTTGCTTCTGAAAGACATGGGGGGCACCTGCTACTTTGTAAAAATAAAAGTTCATTCATTCGTGAAATTCTCAGTTAGAGATCTAGACAGATGTACAATAAAAATTGTAAAACCTACTATAAGTCCTGAAAATATAACAGTAATTTTTCTTTCCATGTTATGTTAAGTTTCGTAAGTTGTTAGCAGAGAATTTTTACTCTGTTGTGTGTTAAAAAGTCTACTGGTATTAGAGGCATATACTGGTTTTGGTATCATTTGCATAAGAAACAAGGTACAATATGACCGACATATCCATGTGGAGATGTTCCTGAACTAACTGTGGAAACAGGAAAGCATGGATAATAGTGAACCATATTGAAATGAATAACTTTCAATGGAAGTCATTATAGAGTCATGCTGGAAGACCTAAAGAATTCTTAGAGAGATATTATCTATTAGGCTTGTACATGGATTCATACTGGTTGGTACCCTTCAGCCAATCCAGGTTGTTCATCTTGGCCTGATGACCATAATGGTAGAAGTCCAGCCATCACATTTTTTTCCAGCCATTATGGGACAACGTGGCAACCAAACACAACTCCTCTTCCTCTATTTGGCAGATTTCCCTGTGGGCCACACCTGTTGAGTCAATAGGAATAGAAGAATGTTGTGACTTGTCTTACACACTGCTTCCTTAACACAGTTGCTCAAACCCACTTACTTGAAAGAAAGATAGGAAATGGTCCCAGGAAGGATGCTTCCTTAACCCTGTTCTTCAAACCCAGACTCATTGAAAGGAAGAAAGGAAAGGGTCCCAGGAAGGATGCTTCCTTAACCTTGTTGCTCAAACTCAGGCTCCCTTGAAAGGAAGAAAGGAAAGGATCTCAGGAATGGAAAGGGGAGCCTTGTAAATTCTTCCCAAATCTTTTGGATGCAGACTGGAAACGGCTATTCGACAACCCACCCATTTTCAGGAGGTGTGTGAAAATGGATTTGTGGGTCTCCCAGAATCCAGCCAGCAGAAATGGTTCAAGGCTCAGCTGAAATGCACAAGCCTACTCTCTATGAATTTACCAAGGTGGTTCTGTGCTAACTTAAAACTGAAGCATACAATAAAATTGCTTTGAGAATTTACAAAATTCTTAGAGATGACAGATTTTGTTGGATGCAGGGAGGTGAAACCATGACTACTAGTCCGACCAGTATGGAGGTCATTCTGTACATATATCTTCTTTTTTGAAAGCTATAGTAGTGACTCCCATTTTTAAAAATAAAATACTTTCCTAAAAGGAAGCAATAAAGGCAGTTTTCATTTCCCTTATTTCAGTCGCTGAAGACATAAGCTATTGTGGGTCAATGCTTTTAAAATAAGGATCATCCATACTAATGAATGAGTCCTTAGACTGTGTGATCTCATAACTTAGGCACTCTTCTATTCAGTAATTGTTATATACATGCTTACAAATTTCTGGAGTGGGTGTGTAGGGGTTGCTTCTATGATATCTACTTTTGTAGGCATTTTTCCTTCTTCTCTTGCTCCCACATTAGACCATGAGTTTGATTATACTCAAGCAATTTGAAAGTAAAACTATTCTTATATGTTTGATGAAGAAAACTAAATGTATGTTTTCCTCTGCTTAACCCTGAGGTGGAGTGGACTGGGATTGTTTTTTGCTTTCTGCATTGCTGATTATTCTGCTTGGAAGCACCAGTACTGTCTTTCATGCTTCCCAAAAGACTGGGACTTTGGTGGTATACTGCAACAGTGGTCCCATCTTCCAAAGTAGCCAGCAGAAGGAGGTAAATATATGTCATCTCCAAGCAGTGCATTTCTCTATTCCTCTCTTTTTCTCCTATAGGCACATCCTAAGTGGGGAGAGTTAGGATGCAACAGCATGTTGTATCGATCTGGTGGGCTTGTTTCACTCAGATCATTCTCAATTTAGGTTCAATGAATACAATGAAGTAAAACGAAGTCACAAAAATACAAGGTATAGCTTTATTAGTGAGTATATGGAAAAAGTGTTTTCATAGCTCTTTGCCAAATGGTGACACAGTATCAAGTGCAGATGATCCCTGGGTGTGCACTAATAGATTTTGTGTTTTCTTAGCTCCAGATGGGCCTTCACATTCTTGGGCAAAGTGTTGGCATTTTCCTTTCTTAAACCAAAGGAATTTATTTATTTATTTATTTGCTATGCCTCTATACCACCTCTCTCAGCCCAAAGGCATACATTGAAGCAACAATAGATGTGCTTTATAGCAAGCTAGTTTTATTATTTATTTATTTCAGGATTTTACCCCGCTCTTCTCAACCCCCGAGGGGGGACTCAGAGCGGCTTACAGTACGGCACAATTCGATGCCACATCATACAGTATAAACCCCAAAACCCCACAACAATTAAAATACATTAAAACACATTAAAATACAGTTCCATCAGCAACATACACAGTCATTCCAAGTTAAAAACAATATTCACTCCATAAAAACATTGGCCCTCTTCATCCATTCCATTAAAATCCCCATCTAACATGCTGTTAGTGCTGGTGTGCAAACGCCTGGTCCCAAAGCCAGGATTTTACCTTTTTCCTGAATGCCAGGAGGGATGAGGTGGACCGTACCTCCATAGGGAGCGCATTCCACAGGCGGGGAGCCACCACCGAGAAGGCCCTGTCCTCGTCCCTACCAGCCACATTCGAGAAGCCGGCAGAAGCGAGCAGGGCCTCCCCGGATGATCTTAGGTTACGGATGGGACGTAGCGGCCGATGCGTTAGGACAAGTAAGCTGGGCCAGAACCGTATAGAGCTTTAAAGGTCAAAACCAGCACTTTGAATTGAGCCCGGAATTGGACAGGCAGCCAGGGGAGCTGACACAACAGGGGTGGTATGCTCCTGTATGTAGCTCCCGTTAGTAATCTGGCTGCCGCCCGCTGGACTAATTGCAATTTCTGAACTGTCTTCAAAGGCAGCCCCACGTAGAGTGCGTTGCAGTAATCTATTCGGGATGTGACCAGAGCGTGGACGACCGTAGCCAGATCAGACTTCCCAAGGTACGGGCGCAGCTGGCGCACGAGTCTCAACTGTGCAAAAGCTCCCTGGCCACCGCTGAGACCTGGGGTTCCAGGCTCAGCGATGAGTCCAGGATCACTCCCAAGCTGCGAACCTGCGTCTTCAGGGGAGTGTAACCCCATCCAACACAGGCTGTAACCCTATGCCCTGTTCGGCCTTACGACTGACCAGGAGGACCTCTGTCTTGTCTGGATTTAGTTTCAATTTGCTAGCCCTCATCCAGTCCGACACAGCAGCCAAGCACCGGTTCAAAGTCTGGATAGCCTCCTTGGTGACAGGTGGGAAGGAGTGACAGATCTGGACGTCATCTGCGTACAGATAACACCTGACTCCGTAACTCCGAATGATCTCTCCCAGCGGTTTCATGTAGATGTTAAACAACATCGGGACAGAACTGAACCCTGAGGGACTCCACAGGACAACGGCTGTGGAGCCGAACAGGTGTCACCAATGACACCTTCTGGGTACGCCCTTCCAGGAAGGATTGGAGCCACTGCAAAGCAGTACCCCCAAGCCCCATATCTGCAAGGCGACCCAGAAGGATACCGTGGTCAACGGTATCGAAAGCTGCTGAGAGGTCCAGCAGAACCAACAGGGACACACTCCCCCTGTCAAGTTCCCGGCGTAGATCATCTACCAAGGCGACCAAGGCTGTTTCAGTACCATGTCCCGGCCTAAAGCCAGACTGTGCCGGATCAAGATAATCAGTGTCTACCAAGAACCCTGGAGTTGCGAAGCCACCACACGTTCCATGACTTTGCCCAAATAGGGAGATTGGAAACTGGCCGATAGTTCACTAATTGAGTGGGGTCCAGTGATGGTTTCTTCAACAGCGGTTTTATAACAGCTTGCTTTAAGCTGGCTGGAATTTTGCCCTCCTGTAAGGAGGCATTAACCACCACCTTCACCCACTCTGCCAAACCCCCTCTGGCTTCCTTGATCAGCCAGGATGGGCAGGGGTCTAGGATGCATGTAGTGGGCCTTGCCTCTCCAAGGATCTTGTCCACATCCTCGAGCTGAACCAATTGAAATGAATCCATTAAAACCGGACAAGCAGGTGCTCGTGTCACATCCTCAGAGACTGCCGTTAAAGTGGTATCGAAATCAGAACGGATCAGGGCCACTTTATCCGCGAAGACCTTGGCAAATTCATCGCAGCGTACCGTCGAGCCGTCAGGGATCTTGCACTTAGGCGGATTTAAAAGACCCCTAACGACTTGAAACAGTTCCGCTGGACGGTTCTTTGTGGCGGCCACCTTGGCCGCGATAGATGTTTTTTGTGCGGCTTTTGTTGCTGCGTCATAGGTCCTCAAATAGGAGACCAGGCGCGCCTGAGCTGATCCGCTCCGTTTCCGACGCCACACGCACTCTAGCCTCCTCTTTTTTCGCTTCATTGCTACCAGCTCCTCAGTAAACCAAGGAGCTGGTTTAGCTCGGTTACTCAAGAGGGGGCGTTCTGGAGCGATCATGTCAATAGCCCTTGTCATCTCCCCCTCCCAGAGTGAGACAAGAGCCTCAACAGGGTCACTTACCGAGGAGGCGGGGAAATCCCCAAGAGCTGTCAGGAATCCATTCGGATCCATAAGTCTCCTGGGGCGGACCATTCTAATAGGTCCACCACCCCTGCGGAGGTGGAAAGGCACAGTGAGTCTAAACCTGATCAGGTGGTGGTCGGTCCATGGCAAAGGAATGATGGTCAATTCCTCCACTCCGCCACCTTCATCCCATCCCTGGCAGAAAACCAGATCCAATGTGTGTCCTGCACTATGGGTGGGACCCGAGATTAGTTTGTGTGTGTGTGTGTGTATTATCATAAAAGTCTCTAAATAGATAAGAAATTCTAGACTACTCACAGATCTTCCACAACCAAAACTTGCTACATGTATCAAATTGATACTATCAATATGACTGTAGTCTTTAGTGCCTTCATAGAGGCCAGTGTTTTTGCTTTGTCAAAAGCCAGGCATTATATAATAATAATAATAATACTTTAGTTATACACCACCCTATCTCCCAAGGGGACTCAGGGCGGTTTACACACAAAAGGCATTCAATGTCCAAGTATTGCAAATACATTAAAGCAATTTAACAAATAAACCAGCCTCAACCCCCAAAGGGGGACTCAGTCTTAATGTCAATCCAGTTCATCCCTTTAAGGTGCTGCTACTTCTATTGACCAAGCACCTGGTCCCAAAGCCATGCCTTTACTTTCTTCTGGAAAGGTAGGAGAGAAGAGATCGATCTTATGTCAGTTGGGAGTGTGTTCCATAGGCGGGGAGCCACTGCCAAGAAGGCCCTGTCCCTCGTTCCCGCCAGGCACATTTGAGCTGCTGACAGGAGCGAGAGCAGGGGCCCTCCAAACATTCAAGGTGGGACATAGGGGTGGATGTGTTCAGACAAATAAGCTGGGCCAGAACTGTTTAGAGCTTTATAGGTCATAACCAGCACTGTGAATTGGGCTCAGAAATGGACCAGCACCCAGTGGAGCTGGCGTAACTGGTGGGTGGTATGCTCCCTGTATGTTGCCCCAGTTAATAATCTGGCTGCCGATCGTTGTACTAGTTGAATAATGACATCCGCAAGCTAATCGCATTAAAGAATTAAATATCAAAATAGGAAACACTATACAAACAATCATAAAAACATGATACATTAAAATAATCAATATTAAAACAACTATCATAGTAATAACAATTAAAATAGGCGAGCATTAGCTGTTATAGTTATTTCAAATAAGATGAAAACTAAGGTCAGGCGGTCTATCATTTATCAAAATTAGATGTGAATTAGTCCAAAAAAGGTCCCCCAACAGATCTTTAGTATGGCAGAAAAGTGAATATTTTCCCTAAAGTATAATTTATATACAAATTAAAAACAGATAGCTAGCTACTAGGCATGAAAAAAAGTTATGAAAATTAATCGATATCGGAAGAGATTAGTAAGAAATGGGACTTTATAGTTTTTACGCAACTCACCGGCAAACCAGGAAGTAGCCTTTCTTTTTCGACACTGGGCGGCGCCATTTTTGTATCTGGTGCGTAAGTGTCGTAAGGTCGTAGGATGGCTTATTTGCCCTTAGTCAACGTGGTTTCTGATTGGCTAATGGAGACCAGGTGGTACCATAAAACCACCTTCTTTCCTTTAGCCAATCAGCGAGCGAGGGCCTCCTCCTCCTCTCTCGCCTATGGCAGGGTGGCAAGAGAGGAGGAGGATGCCCCATGCCCTCGCTGCCTCTCTCTGGCCCCGATCCATGGATCCATGGATCGAAGCGAGAGACTGGCAGCGAGGGGCGTGGAGGGCATCTTCCTCCTCTCTCGCCGCCTTCCCTCCTTTCCCTGCCAATAAACTGAAGTATTGGCAAGGAAAGGAGGGGAAGGGGGAGGCAATTCGCTTCCTCTTCCCCTCCTTTCCTTGCCAATACTCCGATTTATTGGCAAGGAAAGGAGGGGAAGTGCCCCCTCCTTTCCTTGCCAATAAACTGAGATTTATTGGCAAGGAAAGGAGGGGGAAGTGAATGCCCCCCCTCCTTTCCTTGCCAATAAACCGAAGTATTGGCAAGGAAAGGAGGGAAAGAGGAAGCGAATCGCCTCCTCCTTCCCCTCCTTTCCTTGCCAATACTCCGATTTATTGGCAAGGAAAGGAGGGGGAAGTGAATGCCCCCCTCCTTTCCTTGCCAATAAACCAAAGAATTGGCAAGGAAAGGAGAGAAAGAGGAAGCGAATCGCCTCCTCCTTCCCCTTTCCTTGCCAATACTCCGATTTATTGGCAAGGAAAGGAGGGGGAAGTGAACGCCCCCCCTCCTTTCCTTGCCAATAAACCGAAGTATTGGCAAGGAAAGAGGAAGCGAATCGCCTCCTCCTTCCTCTCCTTTTCTTGCCAATACTCCGATTTATTGGCAAGGAAAGGAGGGGGAAGTGAACGGCCCCCCTCCTTTCCTTGCCAATAAACCGAAGTATTGGCAAGGAAAGGAGGGAAAGAGGAAGCGAATCGCCTCCTCCTTCCCCTCCTTTCCTTGCCAATACTTCGGTTTATTGGCAAGGAAAGGAGGGGGAAGTGAATGCCCCCCCTCCTTTCCTTGCTCATCCCATGCTTTTTACAAGCACGTTGATGACTAAAAAGGCCAATCTGAGATAGGCAAGTTCGGTTGCAGAAAGCACAGCAGAAAGTCTCCTTGGGTGATGTTGTTTCCAAGTTGCAGTTCTTTCTGCGTTGTCGTTTCTCTTCGAGACTCATTTGGCGTGTCTTCTCAAAAGAGGCCGCAGCATTGTGGATAATGCGTCTCCATGCCTCCCGATGTGAGGCCAGGGTGGACCATTGTTGGTGATCAATCTGGCCGAGCCTGAGATGTTATTTCAGGGAGTCCTTATATCTCTTTTTTGGGGCGCCTCTCTTGCGCTGAGCAGTGGCGAGTTCACCATAGAGTAGTATCTTTGGGAGGCGGTGGTCCTCCAACCTAGAGATGTGCCCTGCCCAGCGCAGCTGTGTTCTCAATAGCATGGCCTCAACGCTGGTGATCCCTGCTTGCTCAAGGACAGCAACATTCGTCACATAGTCGGTCCAGTGTATATTTAGGATTGAGCGAAGACAGCACGGATGAAAGCGTTCGAGGAGTCGTAGGTGTTGGCGATAGGTGACCCATGTTTCAGACCCATAAAGGAGAACAGACAGTATGATAGCTCTGTACACACTGATTTTGGTACTTTGCCTCAGGTTCTTGTTGCTCCAGACTCTTTTGTGACTTCGGTTTATTGGCAAGGAAAGGAGGGGGGGGGAGGCGCTCCCCCCTCCTTTGGCTTAAGAATAGAGGTGAGCTGACATAATCCCATAAAATATTAAATACACACATAGAATACAGTTAGGGGAGAACTGACAGGAAGGAAAGGTGGAAGGAAGGAGAGAAGAAGGCAAGGACAGAAAGAGATAGCGTAGCGAAGGAAGGAAGGAAAGAAGGAAGGAAGGAAGGAAGGAGAAAGGGAAATAAAAAGTGAACAAAGGAAGGAAGGAGAGAGACAAAGGAGAAATAGTGAAAGGGAAAGGGAAGGAAGGAAAGAGAAAAGGAGGGATGGAACCAAAGAGCAAAGGAAGGAATGAAAAAAAGGGGTAGAGAAGGAAGAAAGGAGGAAGAAAGGAGGGGAAGGGGAAAATAAAGGGGGGAGGAGGAATACGTACTACATCTCCAGTCAATTGCACTCCAGAGGTGAAGGGAAATGTTGACCCTTGATTTCCCTGTGCTTTTAACAGTGTCAGTCCTGTTTCCCTGCTTTGCCTAATTTAGAACTAATTAAGAATTTCGTTAGTAATTACGTTACATTTTAGAACTTTTTGGATTTTTTTTGTAAGTCTTTCTATTACTAATCAAAAAAAATCCCCCCCCCCATTAGATTTTAGAATCATGATTTGGGTTCTAAAACAAGCCTACTAGCTGCCCTGATTCAACAACACAAAGACTTATATGTTATAAGGATTCTCAGAATATTTTGCCAGAAATTATTGGCTTATACCAGTAGCTTTGGACTGGAGCTGACCTGTGAGAATGTCTATACACTCATGTCTTAGTGTACTTCTCCAGCCTAGGGGTTTGTATCACCGCACTGCCCCCCACCCCCCCCACACCACCACCACAGCTGCTGCCGAGGAATTGTTCTGGAAATGTGCTGTAGCTTGTTGCAGGTGATAATGTTAATCAACTAAAATAATCTGGGGCTAAGGCTCATTCCTTCTATCACTGTGTTTACTTATCCCTCAACATTTCCCACCGTATACTCCAAGGACCCCACTACACTATCCAATTAAAACACAATGAATCTACATTAACAGCCATGGCAACGTCCTATGAAATCATGAATTTTTTGCATTTTTGGAAGGAGTATTTCAAATTTTCAGCCAAAGAGCTCTATTACTCACCAAGCTGAAAATTCCAGGATTTCATAGGACGTTGCCATGGCAGTTAAGGTGGAAACATATTGCTCTAATTGTGCGATGTGTGAAGATCACAAGTTTAATCAGTATGATCTCTTAGTCATGGCATCATTTGTGCAATGGACTCTTCTCTTTTCACAAATTCTAGCATTGTGGGGGATAACTTTTATGTATTTTCCTATTGTACCATTCCTATTGTATTTCATCTTGTAGATTATATTGTGTAGAAGGCATGGTTTAGAATCCAAAAATGGCGATTCTTAAATCAAATGGGGGGGGGGGTTGATTAGTAAAAGAAAGACTTACAAAAATTTCCCAAAATTTCTGAAATGTAACCTAAGTACTAACAAAATTCGTTAGTAATTGTATGCCAGAGCATGCGCATTCCAGATGGTTTTGGCCTACAACTCCCAGAAATCCTAACAGCTGGTAAATTGGCTGGGATTTCTGGGAGTTGTAGGCCAAAACTTGAATAAACCACACTGAATTCTAGATGGGACTCTCCAAATAGGAAGGAGGGAGGGAAGGAGGAAGGGAGGGAGGGGGTTTTCTATTCTTGGAAGCAGCAAAAGAAAAGGAGGAGGAGCCCCCCCTCGCTCCTCGCTGCCTCTCTCTCACCCCGATCCTGAGGGAGCAAGGGCCCAAGTTTGCCCAGGCTGAGAGGAAAAGGAAGAGGCCTGAGGCTGTGAGGAATGGTGGGAGTTGAAGTCCAAAACACGTACCTGGAGGGCTGAAGCTGGCCCCTGCGATGGGGCATGGCAGAGCAACGGGGAAGAGAAGCATCTGAGAGAGCGCAGGGAGAGAGAGGAGAAGCGCGCGCGTGTGTGTGTGTGAAGCTGGCCCCTGCGATGGGGCATGGCAGCAGAGCAACAGGGAAGAGAAGGAGGGGGAAAGCCTGAGAGAGAGGAGGAGGAGAAGCGTGCGCACGCGCATGTGTGAAGCGGGCCCCTGCAATGGGGCATGGCAGCAGAGCAACGGGGAAGAGAAGGAGGGGAAGCCTGGAGAGAGAGAAGGAGAAGCGCGCGCGTGTTTGTGTGTGAAGCTGGCCCCTGCGATGGGGCATGGCAGCAGAGCAACGGGGAAGAGAAGGAGGGGGAAAGCCTGGAGGACTACACTTTCCAGAATGCATTGCCTACCTAGCAGCAGCGTCACTTCCAGTTCCCCATAGAAATGCGGGAAAAAGAAGAAGCTGAATGAAGGCGGGAAGGAAATGAGGGGAGAAGACAGGGAGAAGTGAGTACGTAGTACAATAATTAATTAATTAATAATTAATAATTTCTTACGATCATAACGCAAATTGTTGGCCTCAAGGACCGTAAAGGAAGTCTACTTCCGGGATCGCGGCAGCGATACGTAACACCTCAAAAGTCCCATTACATACGAATCTCTTACGAATCCTTTTAATTTCCGTTTCATTTTTCTCATGCCTATTGTGTAGCATTTTATATTTGTTTCATTGTGTTGTCCTACATTTTAGTTGCTCTGAGAAATTTAAATAATTAAAAGCTAAAAGAAAAGAAAAGCTAAAATCATTCATCTTTATTAATGTTAATATCTATTATTCAACATTCAAATTATTATTATTATTATTATTATTATTATTATTAACAGTGATCCTCTAATGCCAAGTTGGATCTAGAACATATGCTAAAATGATTGCCATAGTGGCACTTTGCTATAGTTAATGCATGAAGTAAATCAAATTTCCTAATGCAGAGAGAGAGAAGACTTAGAGTTTGTATGTCAAAATATATCTAGATTAGAATTTATAAATTAGTTCACAAAACAAATCCAGTTCAGAATTACAGTAAAGGCCAATGTTCTTAAATATTGCATGATAGACATAGCATAGATGGATGATTACCTATCAAGAAACACATGAAACTTAAATGAAATGTATTCTATTCCAGCACACTTTGTACTTTACTTTAAAATTAATAAGACCTAATTGAACACTGTGTACAGAAATCATTCACTGTCACTGACTTTCAGGTTGTTATATGACATTTGTAGGGTGGATGTAGAAGTTATTCTGTGATCATTTAGACATAGAAAGTTACATTGGACTTTACCTTTTGCTAAAAAATATTTGGAGACAAGTAAGCAGGCAAGAATGTAGTTCAAAAAACTCCTTCAGGAAATTTCAGTAAGGCCCCTTTCTACACTGCCATATAATCTAGGTAATCAAAGCAGATAATCTTTTACACTGCTATATAATCCAGTTCAAAGCAGATAATCTGGATTTTATATGGCAGTATAGAACGGGTCCCTAGTGGCATGTTATGATATTTCTTCCATGTTCATTCAATTACAGGATTGTTTAAAAATTGATCCAATGTGTTCAAAACATTGTAACCATCCCTAAACTTGATATATATAGACTGTTGCAGTTCTTACTATATGGACCATGAACTGTAAAGCAAGAGATTTCAACAAGTAAAATGCTTGGAGAGCAGTTTTCATTATTTCATAAAGCTAAGTCTCCAGATCCTTCAGCTTCTGGAAGACAAAGAAAAAAAACCTGTCTTTGACCCCAGCATTTACTTTTCTCACCTTTAGTCATTTAGAAAGGAAGTAGCAATGTCCAAACAAAATGTGGGTCAAATGACTGTAAAGTTCATCCTAGCAAAGACATAAACAGCTGTTGTCAGGATATACAGACCAAAAGATATTTATCTCTTGATTTCTTTTCTTGTTATACTCCTTCTCAAGGGTCAGGCAAACAGCTACATTCTTGTAATAAAATTTGACATATGGCTAGAGAAGAGGCATACTGCTTAATCCTTGAGGGAGGGAGCAACACAATATGTACCAGGAAAATATATCTTTTTTAAGTACTTTATGACAACAGGTGTTTTAATCTTTTTGCAAGGAAGCAACAATATGTATTGTACAATTCTAAAAATGAGGCAAATATAACTTTTCTATTTTATATACAGAAAGAAACAGAAATCTATAGATTGTGTGACCTACCTATGGAAGGACAATTAACTACCTGAAAATATATCAGATGACTTTTGTTCTATTTGACTACTGTCTAGTCCAAAAAGAAAAACAGATGTCTTGATATTGCCCATCATCACATAGGACATAACAACATTAGAGTTTTTCAGTATCCTAGGATGCTTCCAAGATGTTAGGAGGATTGAGCTGCTAGATCCCATCAGACAACGCACAGCTACTTCTGGTGAGACTCAATCCAGTGCCCTAGGACATTGCCTAGAGAACATGGGAGGCTTCCTGTATTCTGGGTTGTTGTAGGTTTTTCAAGCTACATGGCCATGTTCTAGAAGCATTCTCTCCTGACTTTTCACCTACATCTATAGCAGGCATCCTCAGAAGCTGTGAGGCAAATAGCTTTACATATTAATATACAGTATATGCATTTACACAACACTTTCAGAGTTATGTAACAAATTACTTGCTGTTGTTTAAACTAATATATGTGGTTGGCATCTGTAGTCAGCTGTGATGGCATAAGTAGACTTAGAACATCATAATTGTTTCCTGTGCTTACTTGCAATTATGATATTGTTTTCATGAGCACAACTGACCCTGAAATTCACCTTAAAATGCAATCAGCTGTCCCAAGCAACAATGATCCAATTGGCTCATGATCATGATACTATGTGATAAGACCCACAGTTGAGCAAATCTGCAATGAAGAATTACTAAAAGATGCCACAAGTGTCCCTGCTCCCTATACCATCTTATCTTGCTGGGAGGGGGCTGGTCACATCATCCCTACTCATGAGAAGAACTGATCTCCATCAATAAGGGTTCCTGGCTGAGTTTTTACATGGATTTCAGGAATAAATGGGAGAAAAGCATAGCCACAGCATCATGGCTATATGTTTGATGCAGTATTTTAGCCCAGTGGTTTTGTATTTGTTTGTCTTGCAAAAACAAAATAAAAAGAACATACAATTATTTTCCATTTGGGATCTGATAACATGGGTATGTGTGTGACACACACACACACACACACACACACACACACACACACACACAGAGAGAGAGAGAGAGAGAGAGAGAGAGAGAGAGAGAGAGAGAGAGAGCATTGCAAATCGTGAAATGGACAGGTGATCCTAACTTGCAAGGTCAGTTGTGTTTGTCTCAGGCATCACCAATGGTGCATCAATGGTGACACCAGTTGTAACCTTCAGAATTGCCTTTCAAAAAGTTTATTTTTACATTAAAAGTGCTAGTATTTGAAACTTGGTAGCTGAGCTTTCAATATAAGTGAAGCCCAAGCAATTATGATTCTGAACTTCAAAAATTAATACCATTAGTGTAAAATAATCAGATTGAGTTTAACTGCAAGCTGATGGCATTTTCTGCTGCACTATTTTTGCCTGTTTCAACCTGCCAAGATGTAATTTACCTATTATGCAGCACTCTGAGATCAGCTTTAAACAGGTGATAAGAATTATCCTAATCTGACTAGGTTGCTTAAGCCTTCCAGAAATCATTTATAAATGATTAAATTCATAAACTTCATTTAATGTTGTTAAATGCTCCTTGGTTTCAAACAGTTTATTCTTAGTTGTGATCAAAATCCAAGCAAGCAGCTGGCAGAAGGTGTGGGAGAGCACCAATGCTTATTAAAAATACTTATTTATGTTAAAACTACAGAATCCATTTAAAACTAAAAGATGGAAAATGAAATATTTGGACGAACTCTGAGACTAGATGCAAATTTGCATGTACCTAAACTAGGTACACTTTTACATTACACTATTATACCATTATGACTCAATTACAACTACTTGTAACATAATCTACTTGAAGTACCCAACTTTAAGACTTTTCATTTGATGGCTACTAGGCGTAGAGCATTCACGGTGGTGGCACCTCGCTTCTGGAATGCCTTGCCAGCAGAAACAGAAGTCCTCCAAGATTTACTTTCCTTTTGTAGAGCTTGTAAAACTTATCTTTTCCGGCTTGCATTTGAATCCTGTTGATTGGTGGATTGGAAACTCTCTTCATTTTTATGTAATGTACTGTTTATGTATATTGTAAACCGCTCTGAGCCTTCGGGGAGTGGTGGTATACAAGTTTGATAGATAAATAAATAAAATAAACTACCATTGTTCCAACCTATGGCATTTTGGGAACTACAGTTTTTGTATGTGTGTGTTGTGTGTCTTGAGTTGCTTCTGACTTATGATTACTCTGAAGTGAACTTATTTGTTCAGAAGAGTTTGCTTTTGCCTTCCTTTGAGTCTGAGAGTGTGTGACTTGCCTAAGGTCAGCCAGTAGTTCGCCATGACTGAGGGAGGATTTGCACCTTGATCTCCCAGTGTTCTGGTCCATGTTCAAACCACTACACCGCACAGCCTCCAATTGCAGTTTATGCTGGAGAATGATACAAAAAACTTCACACAAATCTAATCTATCTGTTATGTTGGCACATTTAGAGAACCAACATGGTATAGTGGTTTGAGTGTTAGACTAATGGTCCTTCTACACTGACTTAGGTTATGGGCATGATCTGGTATCTCAGATTCCATATTGGGCTTGCTTGGAGTCTTGACAGGAATTCCCTTATCCACCTTGGAGGTGGGAGGTAGTTCCCACTGCCCAGCTGCACTGAACTAAATAAGGCACTATTGGGCATCTACCCCAGGAGTATCCCCCCAATGTTGTGGTGGTCCCCATTTGCAACATGGTACCTACCTGCTCTTCAGTGCTTTAGCTGACATCAGCCAGAATTCCACCATGCTGAGGGAGAAGACATGAGGGAAAGGCACCTCCCTTCTATCACCCACAGCATGGTGGCACTCTGTCTGATTGCATGCAAAGCACTGGGAAGCAGGTAGTTGCTTCTGCTGAGAACTGAGGGAACTTATGAACTGATGGGGGGGGGGGAGGAGGTCTACTACTGCTCTGAGACTGACTGGGCTGGGTTCACAAATAGTCTCAACCAATGTTAGATAGTAGACTTTATATGTTTATACAGACTAATCAAGTACTTAGTAATGTTGTATTGCTTCTTAACCTTCATGCCAAATCCTCTTTAGCTGGGGCCTGATCAGATAAGAGTTGACATTTGTTCTCACATTTTATTAAAATGTGTTATTACAAAGCAGCTCATATTTCAGCTGTTCATTGAGACAAGATCTAAATCTAATTCCAGTCTATTAGCTGTAATAATGGTTGGTTGGAATGTGGGTTATAGCTTGCGACACAGTCTGTACCCATGCTCCTAAACTCGTAGTTATCGTATACCTTTCTGAAGCTGGATATAACTAAAATTTGAAGTTAGGTTACACAATTTTTCTCTGATGAACATTAGAAAAGGAGACATCTGCCCCACACCAATTATTTGGTGTGAAGTAGTCAAATTCAGCACCATCACTGCTGGGCTGAACTTTTACCAAAGAGATCTTAATTTGGGCTTTCCTTTAAAAAATTTCCTTTGTATATTTCCTTTCAAAATGACAGTAGACTTAATTGTATTATAGTACTTTAAACTGCTGAGCTGCTGAACTTGCTGACTGAAAGGTCGGCAGTTCAAATCCAGGAAGCGGGATGAGCTCCCACGGTTAGCTCCAGCTTCTGCCAGCCTAGCAGTTTGAAAATGTGCAAATGTGAGTAGATCAATAGGTACTGCTCCAACAGGAAGGTTAACGACACTCCTTGCAGTCATGCTGACCACATGACCTTGGAGGCTTAGAAATGGAGATGAGCACCCCCCTAGTTGGACACAACTAGACTTAATGTCAAGGGGAAACCTTTTCCTTTTTATCCCCAAGTTACTCCCTAAATTCTACTGGGTTTCAAATTCCAGATATAAACATTATTTTGATTTTCAAGAGATGATCCAGCACATGGAGTTTGGTTAGCAGAAGATTCATTTTGGATACTGACCATTCAAATCATAGCTTTTTTCGTGTCAGGAGCAACTTGAGAAACTGCAAGTCGCTTCTGGCGTGAGAGAATTGGCCATCTGCAAGAACATTACCCACGGGGGCCCTGGATGTTTGATGCTTAATCATCCTGTGGGAGGCTTCTCTCATGTCCCCAAATCAATGTTAGAACACTATGACACATGCAATTAAATTCTGCAATCTGCAAAACATATCCCTAGTTAAACTTGTTCAGTGGGTAGATAGTGCAACAATGAGCAGATCTCTTCCCCCCTATAAGAGCTGCTGTAAAAGGGCATAAAATAAAAGAAATAAAAGGAAGTGATCCTTTGTCAAGGGTTTAAAACATAGTACATTGTGGACATAAGTCAAAGAGAGAGGGAGAGAGAACAAAATCAGTGACAATACCCTCCTCCAGAGGCTAATTAAATTAGGCAGATTAACTGGGAGTATGGAGTCTGTTAAGTATCACTTTAATTTAATAAACCATTAAAGCAAAGTCACAAAAACAAAAGACCACTGAAAGCCATCAGCACAAATCTAATATAAATCAATAATGTCCATATATAGAAGGACTATATAAAAACACCCTTGAGTCAGGCTATTAGATTTTTTAAGAAGTTGAATTAATTAATAACTCAAGTCATTAACCCCTACTAATGGGATAGCTTTAGCTGAGAAATTAACACAATAATGCCAACTTCATATATTTTGTATTTCAACATATCTTCATTACAATTTACAATTCTCATGCAGATAATTGCTTGCTCTGCAATAGAAAGCTTATCACCGACAACATATTTCTCAGTATACTTATCATTATGAAAATATGGCTTGTTAGTCCATTCTTACCATTTTCATATAATAGTAAAATATGTTTTTTCTTAGATCAAAGAATTATCCAATATACTAACAGAATGAGGAAGCCTTATTATAGAATGAATGTTATTTGTCACCACTAAACTAGCAATGCCATGAAAGGCTTTTAGAAGATGTAGAACATTGTTACAGAAAGTGTAAATGTAAAAATAATTGGGTATTTTCCCCCAACAGACTCAATTGTACTGAAACCATCATAATGATTCTGCAAAGGAGAATAAATGTAACTTAATCATAGTTTGTGTATTTGTTAGTAGAATATATACTCCCCTCCCTAAATTAATATAGATGTAATAAAATTCAGCTTTGCAAATACAATGCATTTCAAATCCTGACAATGCCTGGTGCATCAGTGTTAATTGCAGTGGTGATATTTAACCATCCTGTGTTAAATTGAAGCTGTGTCAGTCTCCCATTAAGTGATTTTGTAATTTTTTATAGTATCTGTAAAATCCAATTAACAGATAAAAATGAAACATCCATCAATTCTATTGTTGCTTGATTCCAATGATTTTAATTTTCCATTCTAAGGAATGTTGCAATTAAATAATATTATTGATTGAACTCAGAAGTTAGTGAAGAAAGTCTCTTAGGAATAGAATAGTATGTCTGTGTACAGATGTTTGCCCCCCAAAATAGATAGATCAAAATTTTTGACTTATTCCCTGTTCATCTGCAAAATAGAATTAATTTGAAAGGGCCATTTTATAGAGAAAACATTGTTTTGAAATTATCTTTCTGGCATTCTTTATTGTTTTTAAGGAGATTCAGATGGCAGAGTGAAATGTGGTATACATATTTAGAAAAGTATTAATCACATTAACATACCCTTATCTCTCTCTATATAAATGTCTATGTGTGTGTGTGTGTGTGTGTGTGTCTATATACTGTATACACACACACACACATACATACTAGCCATGCCCTGCCATGCGTTGCTGTGGCCCAGTCTGGCGATGTGGAAAATAAAGTAATGAGAAAGTGTTCAGTTCTAATACATATACTTTCCTTATGCTTGTGGGTAAATACTATTTCTTGCTGTTTCTTTGTCAGTGTGAATGTAGAGATTGTCTGGTTTGCCTACTCTGGAACATGCAACATATAACTGTCCTTCTTTAGGGGTCCGTTTCAAATCTATGAAACTATATCTCTGTGTGTATGAATCATATATATCTTTATATTTAAGTCTGGATGGCTCCTTGTCAGGAGGGCTTTGATTATGTTTTCTTGCTCTGGTGAAGGGAGTTGGACTGGATGACCTTAAGTATTTTCTGTTGGTCATAGGGTTCTGTCATTGGCAGGGTTCAGCATGCTCTTTGATTGTAGATGCATTATAAATCCCAGTAACTACAACTCCTAAATGTTAAGGTCTATTTCCTCCAAACTCCACCAGTGTTCACATTTGGGCATATGGAGTATTCCTGCCATCTTTGGTCCAGATCCATCATTGTTTGAGTCCACAGTGCTCTCTGGGTGTAGGTGAACTACAACTCCCAAACTCAAGGTCAATGCCCACCCTTCTAGTGTTTTCTGTTGATCATGGGAGTCCTATGTGCCATGTTTGGTTCAATCTCATCATTGGTGGAGTTCAGAATGCTATTTGATTGCAGGTTAACTATAAATCCCACAAACTACATCTCTCAAATGACAAAATCAATTTTTTGAGTGCATCATTAGCTGTCTTGTTCCTAAATTTGGTGTCAATTCATCCAGTGGTTTTTGAGTTATGTTAATCCCACACACAAACATTACATTTTTTATTTATATAGATATGTATGTATGGTCCACAAAGAAGTCCATGTGGTTTTATGGGCTGGGGACAAAGTTTCATTCCATGAAGCTAATGAATTTGATAAACATTTTGTCTTCCAGGTGTCATTTGGTTCATGTACAGCTTTCTACAAGGTAAAAAACCATTCTCTAGTCTCTTGGTATTAAGTAAAAATATGCATGCAGTGTTCACAGTGTCAAGTTTGTTATTTTGGAATAATTTCTCCAGGTCCAGGTTACATAAACAAAAGAGATGTGAGGGGATTGAACTAGATGGCTCATTTGGCCTCTTGCAGCTTTATGATTATATGATTCTGGAGTGGTGCTGGTTGTAGAACATTGAAAACCATTGAAAACTCCTTCAGTACCCATACACAGGACACCTGTGCAGATGCTACTAACTGTTGGCTAGCTCTGACAGCAAGGCTATTTCACTGATACTCTAGGTCAGTGGTTCTCAACTTGTGGGTCCCCAGACGTTTTGGCCTTCAACTCTCAAAAATCCTAATAGCTGGTAAATTGGCTGGGATTTCTGGAAGCTGTAGGCCAAAACACCTGGGGACCCACAGGTTGAGAACCACTGCTCTAGGGGAAATATTTAAAAATATTTCATACATCACAAAGACAAAGTTGCACTTTATGAATAACACTTTGATTCCAAACAGATATATGAGAAATGTAAGCTTTATAAGAGAAATATGTTCACATAATTGTAATTTTCTGCGAAGAATGACCTGCAAAATCAATGTTTTTGCTTTAGGAAGAATGTAATGTTCTGCCAGATAAGGTATCCATTTCTTTGCATTCCTTTACAAACCTAATAGACTTTTCTTGTACTTCACATTTATAGTACTTACTTCATAGAAATACCAAAAGGGGAGAATCACAAGGCCACTGAACATGATGTGCTATAAATTGGAGTGCTAGTAAAAGTGTCAATGTTTCCTTAACTTTTAAAAATTATCTTTTAACAGAATAAAACATTTCAAAGTTTGGAGAGGTCATTTCATATTGTAACCGAATTGTAAGTACATGTTAACACTGCACCATGACAAGGAGAAGGGGAAAGCAAAGCTAGACAAAAGGATTATGAATTCTTTGTTACAAAAGCCAGGACAAAAATCAATTTGGCAAGTATGGGTTAGGTGAGCAGACACTGCCACTTACATGTGCCATTTTAATTGCAATCCCTAGCCACCCCAAAATCAATTATAAGGGAGAACCAATACTATCCCAGGATTATGGGTAAGAATAACCAAGAAAGAAAAAGGGGCAAATCATTCAAATAATTAAAGGAATTTGCAATATACCCATGCTGATAAATTTCAAAGGTACTGTGGGTTGATAGTCTACTATGTCTACTGAGTCCCACATACATCATAAGTTTTTATCCTCTTTGTGTCCCAACCAGGGAAAAAAGTGGGGTGCAAATTGTTGTTGTTATTATGCCACTTTGACATGTCTGGGTGTCAAAGAAACTTGTAGTAGGAAGTTAAGGATCAGAACTGATCATAAACACTTTTATCCAGGCTGACTTGGCTGTGAAATCCATATTGACTAGCTTTTACCTGATGCCTTTACCTGATTCCTTTTTTCTGTTTCAACATTCATTCATTCATTTTCTGCTAACATTCATATTTTATATGCTATTTTTAAACTCTATGTGATTGGGTTTGGCCCATGTAAACCACCCCAAGTGCCTTTGGGGAGATGGAGGTGAGGTATAAAAATAAAGTGATTATTATTATTATTTTAAACAAATGGCAGATATTGACAGAATGTTCTTCATCTGAGAAAGTTTGGACAGATTATTAAATTCCTATTTATTTATTAACCAAATTGCTAATACATTTTGGAAAATATTTCTGACCAAGTACCCGCATAGAGGTTTGTTCCCCATGACAGCACCCTCCTCAAAGAAGAGAAGAACATCAGGCATATAGAAAAGTAGTGCAGAACTGGAGTTAAATGAGGTATGTGGTTCAGGCACATTCAAAAAAGTGTAGATCAGTGAAGAGCAACATGTGGTCAGTGTGCTTCAGGCACCCTCAACATTTTGATGCACATGTTTCTCCCATTTACTGGCACCATCCCCGTACCACTATTGTATATTGTTAGGAAGTTCAGTGGAAGCAGAAATCTCAATATTAGAGACACTAGTACAACATTTCATGGGTTGGAATGTACAGTCTACCCAATCTCAGAAGGTTACTCGCTGCTATATAAGAGACTCAGAAACTCCCATGCATTAGGATAACTGTACAAATATTTTCCGTGGCCTGTGCTCAGAACAAAATTACATGCCATCTGTAGACATTCAGATCATGAACAAAAACACCTATACTATATGACACATTGTGGCTGTCCAGATGTTGTTGGAGGGAAAATCCCATTACTCAAAATGTCCAATAATGAGGAATGATGGCAGTTGATATTTGGCAACTTTTAGTGAACCACAAGTTGCTCATTCCTGCTATTTCTATCTCTTCGTTCCTTAAAATTGCAACCTTTGAGTTATTGATCCATTGTTAGATCTAAAAACATTTGTGCTCCAGCTATTGTATTGCTTTCAAAACAGATTATTTCCTTGTTAAATTACATACCTAAGGATGAACAACAAAATCTTTTATGGCACTTTAAATTTTAGAAGAGTGTATTTAGCATAGGCTTGTATGAATTGTAGCACCCTTCACCAGTTCCTTTTAAATGTCAGGTGCTTTGTTACTAGTGGTGTAGTAGTCTAACATGGCTATCTACTGCTAAATCCTACTACTATAGGTTGAGTATGATTGTTTTGGCCATGGGTCCATAAGTGACTGTAGGGTCCTATTTTGGACCCAAATGCAGTGTTGTGATGCCTTTTAAATCAAAGCTGTGTGACATCTGCTTCCACATACGTGCATGACCACTCCAATATATTTGCAAATATAATGAACACTGTAAAATACAATAGTCCTGGAACTTAAAAAAAATCAGGAGTAAAAAATACACTGAAAAATAGAATTGTTACATATATACTTTGACCATGCTGTTATGGAATAGATACAGGCTATGGTTCAAAAGGAGAATGAAATATATAATATCCAAGTATGTGCATGTGAAACCCAGAAGATACTCACTAGTAGAAAAATCCCTAGGATGTAATTATCTAAACTTAACTCCCACTGAACTCCATGGGGCTTACTTCTAAACTGACATGAAGAGTTTAACACAATAAGTGATGTTTTCTAATTAAAGTTTCTACTCACAGTCATATATGACAATAGATGAAGCAGGCAATAATTTTCTTATTTCACTTTGAGAATTGATTTCCTCCTTTTTATTCATATCTTTACAGTTTGTATGAAGTGCCATTTAATTATTAGGCTCAGGCTTACAGACATTGCCACCCTCTCAGTGCAGCAAGATTCACATTAGCTCCTTTTGAAATGAGTGAAGATAGATGTTGCTTTAGCATTTTTCAGCTTTTTCGAATTAACCATCATAAGCCTTGAACTGAATACGTGTTTCCTACACAATAGAATTAAACAATGGAATATTGAAGCAGCTCTGTTTAGTCAGAAAATCAGGTTTGGAATAGTGGGTTTGTTCACCTCTTTTGATTGATGGAACTATAACTTTTTATGGAAAGATCTGTTCCAATTCCCCGATCACAGTATTCAGTCATTTGAGTGATTCTCCAGTGGCTATTATGGTCAGCAGAATCAAAGGAAGACAGTCAATTAATGGAACAGATACAGAATGTGTAAGGAAATCCAGTGCATAATTTCAGTAACTGTCATAGGATAAAGTTGTGATGTACAGTTGATTAGTTTGGCTTCACTGTGAAGTTTTGAGTGGTGTGACAGAATATTTGCAGAGCTAGGAGAGCACAGAAGTAGTGTGTCCATGTCAGTCTTTTCGATATTTGCAATGTTCCAGGAAAGAAGCTTAATAAGGCCATCTGTTATATGCTGAATTATTCATGATAGTGGTTTTGATGCCTCCTCATAGTACAGCTTCAGTATCTGAAAGGGCTATCTGGCAAATTGCTTCTTTGCTTCCACAGACTGTGTATTAGTTATAGTTAGAATGCTTGGTGGATCAGTATGTATAGGAGGCTCCATTATATATTTTGCAAGCCCCTATAACTCCTCATTGGTGCTTCAGTTTTGAGCCATGCCATCATAAGCCCCATCAGCCAAGCCACCTGACAGCAGCACTACTACTTAAACCACAATAAAAGTATGAGGAGTCAGGCCATATTGCTCCATAAACTGTAGGGTTAATAAGCAGTGTCATTGTAAACCCCACTGGCCAAGCCATCGGACCATGACAATTCCACTTAAACCAAGATGACATCTAAAATGTCTCCAGCATACTTGATGCTCAGCTCAGAAGATGTAACTGTGGCCATAAATCAGGACTCTTTCTCACACAGGTCTGGGCAACAGCCTGGGATCACAGTTAGTGAGGAAATGGTGAAACATAGCGTCAATAAGCCACTGATCTATGGTGTCCAGTGGCCCAAATATCCTGCGCATTGATGTCAGCCACTGTTGCCATAGAAGAGCCCCAATAAGGAAAGAGTGTGTGCCAAACGTAACTCTCTCCAAAACCAATTTAACAAGTGCCTTGGAAGTAATGGTCCAAAACTAACGTGAGAGAACAGAGGACCGGGTAATGGCCTCGTAATTGAATAAATTGGCAAATGGCCCGAACAGGATATAATTCAGTATCTGAACAATGCTAGAGCTGTAATTTGCACTGAGATCCCACTGGTCAGTAGCCTGAATCATTGGTACAGTCATGATGGCCTAGTGACTTAAACCAAAAGGCCACAGCCAAAACATGTACTAGAATGTATTGTGCAGATAGCCTCTTACTGTGTAATTAAACACAGGACTCTAAAGTGTGGGCAACATGTTTTACTTTTGCCCATACTTTTTGCCACACTGAAAATATTTAAACTCAGAGATAGCCCACTTATATGCCTTCTTGGTGCTAGGAGCCAAAGTGAACATCATATCCCAAATTATCTCGATGTAATGAGATCTTCTAGGCCTGCTGGCATCTGTAATGGATCTGACACAGTGTCTAGTGACAATTGCCAAAAATGCTGCATCTCAAAGTAGGAGAATCAGCTATCCTATTGTCCAACTCTGGAAAGTGCTGTGCTGTAAAAAGGATGTTAAAATGCAAGCTATATAATGTGAATTCCCTAACTAAAACTATGACCCCCTTTGAACAAGATGTTGAAAAGCTGATGATGGGAACCAAGTCAAATTGTCACACCAGAAATGAACAGCCAAATTCAACTGCAAATTCGACTGCCTATAACTTTACCACAACTAGGACTGGAAAGAATTACCAGACAGTAAGGTTGATAGTGATCCCCCAGGTGTACCAGGTCTTTGGCCAGTGCTGAGCACACCAACAACTATTGAAAAAGATCCCAGGGAGCCTAATAGGATGGTGCAGAACTAATATCATACTAACAGCATCACATAAATGGTGCAAAAAGCCCGGAATGGATATTAATATCAGGAATTGATATGATAATTTAATTCTATACAGTCATTTCAAAGGAAAACCCCCACTCTTTTGATTCCATGACAGGTGCTCTATTTGCAAACTAATCAATCCACAAAATTCCATATACAGTCCTTACAAAAATCGAACTTTCAAAATAAAGTCTCTCTGAACGTGCGCAAGTGCAAATGTCATCTATGTCATAACATTTGCTTGTGGGGACCTCTACATGGGGCAAACGGAGAGACCTCTAAGAACAAGGATTCATGAGCATCAATCTCGGATCAGGAATGGGTATGATAATTCAATTGTACACAGTCATTTCAAAGAAAAAAACCAGTCTTTCAATTCCATGATAGTTACCTGTAGGGAAAGGGTTATTTCTCCACCACACAGTGACTTCAAACAAGCCCTAATTCAATTAGAAAATTGGCAACAGAAACGCCTCAAGGCCTCAATGAGGTACTTCACATTAATGACCTTTTGTCTTAAGGCACATGTTTCCTTCTTGATTAAATCTTAATTATATTCTCCTATCCTGTTCACTAACCCTTACCGGATGCACTTACATCTAGACTTTCGTCAAAGAAACTCAACATCGCAGTCCGTTCAAATGTGCAGGTATGCAACTTCAAGACTTTACTTTTACTTAATTATACTATATAGCTGTTTGTTTTATGGGCATTACACTAGATATTTGCTCTAATACATGATCACCATTTACTCACAAATTACCAGTCCAGAACTTTTACTTCTTTGATTGTAACATGATAATTTCTACCCACTCTTAAAGCTCAAAACCATTGGGTATGTAAACTCATCATTAGATTAAATATTACAATTTATAATTCATTATTCATTTATAACTATATTTATGTTAATAACATGATTATGTCCCCTTCCACAGCATAATTTAAGATATGCCAGACGGCTGGTTAAAAGCAATCCACACCCACATCTTTTTCACCTTGAAAAAGCCGCTTTTACGGCGAAACAGCAGGCGACTAGGACCCAGTCAGGACTTGCTCACTCCACAGCATTTCTTTTGATTACACAAACTTTCTTCCCTGATTTTCTATCGGTTCCCTCTACATACTGGTGGATTACAACACGCGAACTCAGAAGGTTACTTACCAAAGAACCTAAGCGGAGTTATTGTATCATGTATATATGACCATCTTTAAAATATTTGACCTGGGATTTTTTTTGGTTAAATTTGTATCTTTGTATATGTACTAACCAGATTAATCAATTTGTGGACTACAATCCTTTGCATATTGAATATTAGAGATTATTGATTTTCTTTAGAGACTGTGAAGCGACATTGACGAATACATATATATGCGAACTCAAATGGTTACTTACCTTAGAACCAATGTGGAGTTATTGTATCATGTGTATATGACCATCTTTGAAATGTTTAACCCGGGATTTTTTTGTTAAATACGTATTCTTCCATAAGTACTTACCGGATGTATTGAGCATATTGTGTACTACACTTCTTTACATATTGAATATTAGAGAGTATTGATCTGCTTTAGACACAGTGAAGCGATATCAATATATATGTTGATATCGCTTCACAGTGTATAACAAAAATGGTTGAGTCACCTCTCTCTCTCTCTCTCTCTCTCTCTCTCTCTCTCTCTATATATATATATATATATATATATATATAGAGAGAGAGAGAGAGAGAGAGAGAGAGAGAGGTGACTCAACCATTTTTTGTTATATTGACACAGGAATATGTTTATTGAATAATTGCAATACATTTCGTTTTACTGGTATATAAGGTCTTTATCCGTCTTTATAAGCAACCTATTTACTTACTTTCTCTCATTTTCCTAGTCCCCTTGTCCCACCCTGTCTCTTTACATTTTGTTGCCAACAGCTGGTATTTTAAGTAAATTTTAATTGTATTGATCAAATGTTTTTAACTAAATTTAATTATTGGTTTTTTGTTTGTCAATGGTCTCGAAGGCTGCTGAGAGGTCCAGCAGAACCAACAGGGACATACTCTCCCTGTCGAGTTCCCGGTGGAGATCATCTACCAAGGCGACCAAGGCTGCCTCAATCCCATGTTCTGGCCTAAAGCCAGATTGTGCCGGGTCTAGATAATCCGTGTCTACCAGGAACCCCTGGAGTTGTAAAGCCACCACACATTCCATGACTTTGCCCAAATAGGGAAGATTGGAAACAGGTCAATAGTTAACTAATTGAGTGGGCTCCAGTGATGGTTTTTCAACAGCAGTTTTATAACAGCTTGTTTTAAACTGGCTGGAACTTTGCCTCCTGTAAGGAGGCATTAACCACCACCTTTACCCACTCTGCCAAACCCCCTCTGGCTTCTTTTAACAGTCAGGATGGGCAAGGGTCTAGGATGCATGTGGTAGGTCTCACCTCTCCAAGGATCCTGTCCACATCCTCAAACTGAAACAATTGAAATGAATCCAACAAAACCGGACAAGAAGAATCTCGTGCTGCATGCTCAGAAACTGCTGTTAACATGGCATCGAAATTGGAACGAATCAGTGTGACTTTATCTGCAAAGAATGGAGCAGATGTTTCACAGTGAGCTACCAAGTCATCATCTGATGACTTGGAATAGATCAGCCAGATGATTATTTGCAGACGCAATATTGGCAGCAAGAAATGATTTCTGTGCCGCCTTTATTGCCACATCATAGGGCCTTAGAAAGGTATCCAGATGTGCTCGGGCCAATTTGGAACACTTCCAACACCACATAGAGTTATCCTCCTCTTCTTTCGCTTCATCGCTCCCAGCTCCTCAGTAAACCAAGGAGCTGGTTTAGCTCGGTTACTCAAGAGGGGATGTTTCAGGGTGATTGTGTCAATTGTCCTGGTCATCTCAATGTCCCAGTGAGAGACCAAAGTATCGACAGAGTCACCTGCCAAGGAGGTGGGAAAGTCCCCAAGAGCTATCAGGAATCCATTAGGTTCCATAAGTCTCCTGGGGTGGGCCATTCTAATGGGTCCACCAGCCTTGCAGAGGCTAAGAGACACAGTTAGTCTAAACCTGATCAGGTGGTAGTTGGTCCATGGCAATGGAGCGATGTTCAGCACCTCCACCCCACCACCTTCATCCCATCCCTGACAGAAAACCAAATCCAATGTGTGCCTGGCTCTGTGAGTGGGACCAGATGCTAATTGGGACAGGCCCATGGTTGCCATGATGGCCATAAAGTCCTGAGCTGCACCTAACAGAGAGGTCTCTTGAGACTCCAATGCCAGGTCCAAGACCACTCAGGCTAGGTCAGGTAGGGGGACTGTAGTGCAGTGGGGTGGTCAGTACACTAACAGAATCCCTATCCTTTTCCGATCACCTACCCTAATGCCAACACATTTGAAGGAGGTTGACTGGGATGGGGCACCTGGTCAGGGAGATAGAATCCTTATAGACCATTGCAACTCCACCTCCCTGCCCTCCAGGTCTTGACTGGTGCTGTACAAAATAGTCTGGTGGACAGAGTTGGGAGAGATTAATCCCTCCCACCTCATCCAACCAGGTCTCTGTTCTGCAAGCCAGGTCAGCATGTTCTTCTAGGATTAAGTCCTGGATTATAGATATTTTCCCATTTACTGACCTGGCATTAAATAGCACCACTCTTAACATTGAGGGGCTGCCATCCTGGCACCTCAACTGTACCATGTGAGGAGAATGCTTTGGAATTGCCAATGTTCTCTCATACATTTTGGGTTACATTTGTTGTTGTATTGTATCATAAGGAATTTTTGAAGTTGCCAATGTTCTTCCATAAGTTTTTGGCCAAATTTGCTGTTGTACTGTATTAATAGGATGTTTTGGAAATGCCAATGTACTCTCATAAATTTTGGTCAAATTAAGTGTTTTGTTCTCCTTTTCCCAAATCTCCCCCTCCCTGTCACCAACTCTATGGTAGCCCCTTTGCCTGCAGAATCATCTCACCCTGAGAAAATTCACCCCTCCCTCCCTAGCCCTTGATCCAGTTGTTGAAATGCTCCAATCTCCTTTCATGAGGCAACAGCCAATGGTGCAGCCTTCTCCCTCCTCTAAAATGAATAATTTCAAAGAGAAAGATGAGAGTGCATGGCTGACTTAAATATCCTGCACTGGTCATGCCCCTTCACTCTATAGTTACCAATAGAAATGATTTGTGGCAATTCCTACATGCCAGCAAATTGATACCTCCACTGCTTTATGATGGGGTAAATGTGCATGTCCCCAACTTATACATAACTGTCCCACAAGAACAGTGAAGGAGTCAAACATATTCATACCTGGTGGATACTGTTGGGCAGAGTCACCTCTTTGAATGTGACCTGATTGGGAATGTGCATATTTATGGCCCATGTCAATTTGCTTGTGCTGAATCCTACCTTCCTTTCCCCGCTTTCCTCTGCAATTTGCAAACCTGCACATAACTTCAGAATTGGATTGCAATTCCCCCATAAAATACACATTTGGATGCATGTTTACTCATGAAATAAAATGTTTGTATACATTTTCTAAAAAGAAAACTGCATCAAAGGATTTGAAGAAGTCCACAGTCTGAAGGATAATTGTATTCCAAAACTCCTATTAGTCTGTGAAATGCAAGCTAGGTTGAAAATGTGGGTGAAACAAAATTCTCTGGTTCCCTTGAGCTATGAGAATATGGAAATGAAGCATTAGTCAAACTCACTCATTCACTGCTCCTGTAGGGGAAGCAAAACTCAGTGCAATTTAAGTAGCTACCAACTGTAGGTTTTTCTTTTTTGTCCAATTTCCACTGCTATCTGTTTGCTTCCCTTTCTTGAACAGAAGAGATAAATAATTTTACAAAAACCTATCTGCTAATCAAATTTTATGCAAGTAATATTATCCAATCTGTATCTAATGTTAATGCCTCCTTACAGGAGGGCAAAATTCCAGCCAGCTTAAAACAGGTGTGATAAAACCGCTGTTGAAAAAACCATCACTGGATCCCACTCAATTAGTGAACTATCAGCCAGTTTCCAATCTCCCCTATTTGGGCAAAGTCATGGAACGTGTGGTGGCTTCGCAACTCCAGGGATTCTTGGTAGACACTGATTATCTTGATCCGGCACAGTCTGGCTTTAGGCCGGGACATGGTACTGAAACAGCCTTGGTCGCCTTGGTAGATGATTTACGCGGGAACTCGACAGGGGGAGTGTGTCCCTGTTGGTTCTGCTGGACCTCTCAGCGGCTTTCGATACCATAGACCACGGTATCCTTCTGGGTCGCCTTGCAGATATGGGGCTTGGGGGTACTGCATTGCAGTGGCTCCAATCCTTTCTGGAAGGTCGCACCCAGCTCCGCAACCTTTGTCTTGTGGAGTCCCTCAGGGTTCAGTACTGTCCCCGATGTTATTTAACATCTACATGAAACCGCTGGGAGAGATCATTCGGAGTTTCGGAGTAAGGTGTTATCTGTACGCAGATGACGTCCAGATCTGTCACTCCTTCCCACCTGTCACCAAGGAGGCTGTCCAGACTTTGAACCGGTGCTTGGCTGCTGTGTCGGACTGGATGAGGGCTAGCAAATTGAAACTTAATCCAGACAAGACAGAGGTCCTCCTGGTCAGTCAAAAGGCCGAACAGGGCATAGGGTTACAGCCTGTGTTGGACGGGGTTACACTCCCCCTTAAGATGCAGGTTCGCAGCTTGGGAGTGATCCTGGATTCATCGCTGAGCCTGGAGCCCAGGGGGAGCTTTTGCACAGTTAAGACTCGTGCGCCAGTTGCGCCCGTACCTTGGGAAGTCTGATCTGGCTACGGTCATCCACGCTCTGGTCACATCCCGAATAGATTACTGCAACGTGCTCTACGTGGGGCTGCCTTTGAAGACAGTTCGGAAATTACAACTAGTCCAACGGGCGCGGGCTCAATTCAAAGTGCTGGTGTTGACCTTTAAAGCTCTATACGGTTCTGGCCCAGCTTACTTGTCCAAACGCATCTGCCGCTACATCCCACCTCGTACTTTAAGATCATCCGGGGAGGCCCTGCTCTCGCTCCCGCCGGTTTCCCAGGTGCGGCTGGTGGGGACGAGGGAGAGGGCCTTCTCGGTGGTGGCTCCCCGTCTGTGGAATGCGCTCCCTAGCGACATACGATCAATTCCATCCCTCCTGACATTTAGGAAAAAAGTGAAAGCGTGGATGTGGGACCAGGCGTTCACATAGTAGCACAGGACAACACTTTAGTAGTTTTAATGGAAAGTTGTTGAATAGGGCTCAATGCTTTTATGGACAGAACACTGTTTTTAACATAGGTGAATGGATAGGATGTGTGAATATAATTGTATTTTAATGTATTTTAGTGTTGAATGCTGGAGGGTTTTATATTGTGTTTTATACTGCGATTGTGATGCAGGCATCAAATTATGCCTTTTGGAAGCCGCTCTGAGTCCCCCCTTGGGGGTTGAGAAGAGGGGGGTAAAATGCCATAAATAATAAATAAATAATAAATAATAATCTACCAATCTTAGGACATTGTACCTTATACATTTGACAATCCATTCAAAAACTCTTAGGTACATAAAGAGTTATTACTCCCTTGGTAAGAATTCTGATTTACTTCTCATACTTCAAGAATGCATAGCTTGAATTGGGGGAAAAAAGACTTCAGAGAATTAAAACAGTGATCTGCCTGTCTATCTATTGCCAGATCACTCCAATAACATCTGGAGACTTAAGGCTAGAATCCACTTCTGCAAAGAATTACGCTATTTTTAGCATAACATTGTTTAAGGAAGTACTTAATAATATTTTGCTGAGCTGTAGCATTTCATTTTAAACTAAAGGATGAAAACACACAAACCTAGGGAGAAAGAGGTTGTCATTCACAGAGAAATTTGTTGTAAAAAATAAGAAAGTGGGTTTCCCTGCATTCCCCGCCCATTACTGGGCAGTAGTCAGTGGGATTCTTCTCCCTGACTTGGCAAAAGGCTTGCTAAGAAAAGAGGGGCGGACATCTGATTCAATCCATGTTTTCTGTACAATACATCAGAAGCCAATAAACTGCAATGTGAAGCAGGTTCTGTACCTAGTAAGATGTCTTAAAGCCTTTTAAGCTTGTAGTGATAAGGCAATACGAGAGAACAACTAGATACAATAGTATTCATTCAGTTACAATGAAAGGATTTTTGGTACTCTCTGGCTTTGATTGTGCTTGTACTTGGTTCCCATCCTCTTCAGGAGATAGAGGACAATAGGCTGAAGGTAAGTAGAATGCATTCTCTGATTGAGAAAGTGTGTCAATCAAACTTCTTAAATATAATAATAATAATAACTTTATTTTTGTACCCTGCCTCCATCTCCCTAAAGGGATTCGGATGGCTTACATATGGCAGAAAGTGCTGAGACAAAGCATAAAATAAACACATAGTACAATACAAAGTAAAAACTACAGCATATAAAAACCTCAATTTAAAACTCAGAACAGAAGAATCTTCCCAATACCCTCAGTGCAGTTTGAATGACTTTAGGAATGGAAGGAATGTTGGAAAATATTAAAAAAAGATCAAAAATGTGTTTGTCAACTGTCCAGAAACCCTGATAAAGAAAAACGTAGCATAATGAGAATCTTCACATTTTGGCATTTATTCCACACACAATTTGCACATTTATTGTGCCCAGAAAACAGCATCTGTTGCACCAAAAATATACTGCACAGGAATATTATTTCATGTAAAGAAAATGTCATTTTATGTGCAAATCTCATTGCAAATTTTGCAAAGTATACACTTTTGGATTATTTCTTGCAATGGGAAAATGATTAAATTGACTTGTTTCTTCCATTAAGAGTGAATGTAGCACAAATGTATATGCCTACAATGTTTACTAGGATTGTGCAATCAATAAAAAAAGGTTTCAATACTCATTACAAAATTTAAGGGGAGGGGGTGTTTCTGAAATTATAGACTTATTTTTTTGTAACTATAATGAAGTAATGAATGTTTCATTACTTCTTTCATTAAGTAATTGAGCAAGTGTCGAAACTTCAAAGGCACATTTCTCCCTCGTTTTGGCTATAATTGCACCACACATTTTCCAAGTTTCAGAACATTACAGTCGTCCACTAATTTGGAGGGAATTTTTGAATTTTTTTTTACAAACAATATATATAAACAAGAGCTATCTACTTGAATTTTATATACAATGCACAAGTCAATAAGGGCATAAATCTTTCCAAGTTTCAGAAATATTCACACATCTACTGATCCACAACAGCAATCCCCTTAAATTGACACAAAATTAACCATAGAACTTCAACTTAGCTGTGTTCTCAGTCTTCTGCCCAGCTCAGCTAATCCTGCCCCAGCTGGCCTTTCTTATGGAGACTGGCAAGCAAGCCTGGGTCTTAATTTAAAAATTAGCAATGGCCTCTTTGGCTTTGCCAAAGTTGCTTAATACTTATACTGAAAATTAAACTGACTTTGGGAGGCTTCTCAATGTTACAGAATCTTAACAAAAATCATTGCTAAGTGTTTTTATTCTTAAATCTCTCCCCCCCCATGTTTCTTTTGATTGGTGTGCATGAATCTAGCGAAGTACAAACGACTTACAAGGATTAACTACAGTTTTGCACACCCCTAATGTTTACATATAAATAGGAAGATGCTGGTTGCATGATTACGTAGAGTATTTCGTGTTCTTCCCTCACTGAAAACTTGCCTTGACAATTGCATTTACAATTAACAAGTGCTTATTACGAATGGTCATCATAACTGGCAAATGCCCGTCTCAGTTCCAAAATTGTTTATGTAGTTGTGTTTGGAGTCCAAACTGGGATATAGCAAAACTCACAAATAGAACATAAGCAGAGTTCTTCAATGCAAAGAGGGCCCTGTTTTTTGTTTTGTTTTGTTTAATGAGCAGAGCTTTGCTGGACAATATCATTTTAGCTTGGCAATTCAAGACTGAGAAAGATCAGCTGCTACAAAACAATTGTTGGAATAATATTTCCCTTATGCAAACTTCTAGTTCTGTAGGTATGGGAGCTGGGTCCCACTTACATTGACAATTTAATAAAGTTTCAAAGCGGTATTGAAGAAAGTGGTTTTGCTGTGCAGATGATTACATAACAAATCCTGGAACAATTTTGTGAGAGTATATTGTGTGGCTGCTGCAGATTGGAGTTAGCTTTTAATAGCATTAAATGGTCGGTGTAGATGGGACCATGGAGCAGTTTTTGTTTTCTATATTTGTGTCTGTAATTTGTAGGAATATATCTTCCACTAGAATCACTTAGAGCAGTGGTTCTCAATCTGGAGTCCCCAGATGTTTATGGCCTACAACTCCCAGAAATCCCAGCCAATTTACCAGCTGTTAGGATTTCTGGGAGCTTAAGACCAAAAACATCTGGGGACCCCAGGTTGAGAACCACTGACTTAGAGGGAGCATACAAGGATAGCCTGGATAGTTGCTTAGAAAGAACATTTATTAATAAAGAGGCACTGGAATTCATCAGTTAAAGGACTGGACTGCTTGCTTTGCTAAAGACCAGCTGCAGCACCACTGACCACTGATAAAGCTTATCTTTATTAAGAGTTATGTGCCACATAATGAGCTCTTAAGGTAGCCTTGAATTACAGCAACCCGCTCAGAACTCCAGTCACACAATTTCTCCAGTGTGAAAAGGTTTCAGATGCATATGCAAGAGAGACAATAAAGTGGAGTGGGTGGAGTTTTGCATTTGGGAGATATCTATTTTAATCTCCTCTGTGCTATGAAACTCATTATGTTGTGATGAAGTGCCATGGTCAAACACTTCAACACAACCGGACTTGCTTTACATGATTCTCAGATTCTTAGGTTTTGAACATGTCATTAAGAATTGGGCATATACATTTTGAAATATTATCCATATCCTACCTTACCTAAAATAAAACTTGATATTTATGAGAAAATGGATATATATTTTACTAGAATAAAAAGGGACAATGAAAAGATATGGTTTTGTGACCTTTGACCCCAATTTTTTCTCTCCATGCTGCTTTTTAGACTGCAAGGAGGTTGCTGTTGGATTGCAAAGGGGAAGAGGAACAAGGCTTCCTTGTGGATTACTATTGAGTTCTACTTGCATTTATAAATGAGATGAAAAGTGTAATTACTGGTTAAAAGATTGAATAGAGATCAAATTCTATAAATGAATAGAATAGAATTATATTAATCAATATGATAGGTGGATAAAGGTATTCGTGATCTGAACAAAACAGAATTGCATTTTAATTTCATTATGTTTCTCCAAAGCCCACCTACATTTTTGTCTTGTCCTTCTTCTGTATAAAATAGTGAATTGTGAGAGAGTAAGTTTAGGTCATGGAAATTTATTCACATTTTCTATGGCATTCAATTCTATACTTTCCCTACTGATATTCCGTTTCTCCATTTCTTTCCGTATGCACTATATTCAGTTTGTGCATGCTAGACATTTACATTTCAAAATGCATTCATTGTCTTCTGTGCAAATGTATAAATTCTTCAGGCAAAATGAACATCAAAGTTTACCTCAAAAGATAGTCCTCCTCCAAAATGAAACAAGGTTCATTTTATGGGAATTGTTGAATTCAGCCAAATTCATTTCTATTCCTAATAGGTATATAGATACAAAGTGTGTATGTTATATATAAAAAATCTGTCATGATTTTTAGTTTATGTTCAAAGTACAGCAGAAGTACTTTGTGTAGTTCAACAAATATTCTGATCTTAAAGAATTAAAACTGTAAGCAGAAAAAAGAAAAGAAATATTAGCCATTTGTGCAGAAACATTGGAATTTCTGAGCATTGCAACGTTTTTTTAAAAAATCTTTTTTTGTTTTGAAACAGCATTGAGATTGCTTCAGGAACATTGTCAGAAGGGACAGGAATGTTGAATCTGGTGACTATTCCTATAGAAGTCATTCATATTCCTGTGATTTACCTGGGAATCTATGTTTGCTAGAAAAAGCATATACTAAAGAGAAATTTTCAGGAACTGTCTTATGTGTGTTCCTTTTCTACTTTAAAAGCAATGGGAATAAAATGTAAGTGTCTCGTATTCTAAGGAAACAAGTCTCGGGTTTTAAGATCTTATTGTAAATAGATACTTCTAGTGATGCCCCTATATTTATATGTAACTGAATTTAACAAATACAGTGACAAGGTGAAAAGTTCATGGAGGAAGTCAATGAAAATAATAAAAAGTGGGAGAAGAAAGATTATGAATTTCCATCCTAAATGCACTCTATTAGGCAAAATGATAAATCTACATAAAGGCTGCCTTAGAAAACACAAAAATTAATGAGCTGAGAAAATGAGAAGCATTCTCATATTAAAATATGTGCATAGGTTCCCAAAGCAGATGGGTCATCAATGTAAAGATTAAAGTCCTAGGCTATCAAAGATTTCTCCAAAGGACATCTCAAAGTTATCTGGAGATCATAAAAAAGTCTAAGTGGTTTAATGCACTGCACAAAAATTAGATACCAGAAGTCACTTTTTGATGCATAAACAAGGTAGTCATGTATTAAAAAATACATTACAGGAGGTCTCTCACAAAAAAGTGTCTGTAATAATAAGTTCCTCTACTTATGATGTTCAGAGATGAATAGCACTATCTATGCAGCCAAGGAGTTATCACTAATGTGCCAGATGAAGATATCTCCAAGTTCAGAGGTTCTTTGAGGAAATAAAGTCCTGAAAGTGTATCCCATCCTACTGCCCCACTCCAAATATGTTCAATGTCCACACAGCTCTGAGGGTCTTTTGCAGCGATAAGGAATAGAAACAAGAGGGCAGTAGAAATGGGGATGGGGGAACGTGGTATTGACCAGAATTGACTAGAAATTACAATTTTCCAGAATGTGCAAATTTATTCATAATCAGAAGGAAAAGAAGAGAATATATGCAACAAACATATGAGAAACAAAAATTGACAGATCATTCAGGTCCAGAGAATCAGTGTTTTTAAGTTTAGTTCTAGTCTTTGCATGTTCAACTATCTCTGTTGTGCTGAACAAGGATTATTCTTTGTTTCTGGGAAGCTCCTTGTTTTTAACGCACACAGATTGAGAGAGAGAGAGATAGAAGCCTGGTAGCTACGTAATGGGGGTACCTATACTAGTTTAATATGATCAGTGCAAATCATGAAAACTTGGTTTCAGATTTGTTTATAAGAATTTTCCAAAATGTTCAAAACACATATCCAGGACAGGAATAGGTTTTTAAAACTGAATGCAGAAGGATGCAGAAGATTGCCTATCCCTAGGGCAAAAATATAGCAGACTAACCAGAACTCAAAGTTCAATATTTCATTGCAGGTTGCCATTTATTATATAATACTACAAAGAATTTTAAAAAAAACAGTGTGGCTGGGGTCTTGTTAGTGAAACATGGGCGTGCAACATGGGGTGGCAAATGAGTATGTTTATATTTTTACACTGTGCAAAGAGTAATTCATTATTCCCCACATAATGTCCAGAAACAATCCTCATGGTGGTTGTCAGCCCATAGGGGATACTATCATGGCCATTTATTCATTAGCGCAAAGGAAGAGGCTAAAAGTTTGCACCTGGAGAAAGAGAAATGAGGTTCCTTTCCTGGATTCCAGGAAACATTTAAACATTTTTGGAGTAACATTTTTGGTCCTCCAACTGCAAAACAGAAGCTGGGAATGCAGTGTTGCCTGGTCACCCCCAACTCTCTTCTTCCAACCAGTAAATAACTGTGGTAGCACTACTGGAGTCATACAGTTGCGCGGGAGAGAAGCGCATGGAGCAGCAAATGTGGAACATCCAAATCTCTATATTTTGAGTTAATATCACTATCTGTATGTTTTATTCTTTTATTAACTGCATGTGTGCAAATCAATTCAGGATTGACCAACATTTGAACCTGTAGAAAAATATGGGAGACACCCGAGGGAGGTTTCCTCCAAGTCATTCATTGTCGCCGTCTAGGGCTAGGCCTCACTTGATCTCCCTGAACAAACCACACAGCTTTAAGGTACAACTCAGTTTTATTGTGCAGGAAAGAAGAAAGTGTGAAGGCCAATACAATGCCTTAAAGAAGCAATCAGGAACAGCAGGTAATATAGCCCTGCAGCGGGGATTCCAAGCCGGATGCGCTGGAAGTGTCTCTGGATAGATTCCCTCCGCTTCAGCAACCGGGCGGCTTGGGAAAGCAAAGGAGGTTTAGCAACAAAGTCTTTAGCAGCAACAGGCTTGAGCAGGACGCACAGAGTTCAATGGACCAAGACAGCCCGGTGGAAGGGGCAGAGGTAGCTTGAATCAGGCCGTTGGCGGCCGGCTCTTCAGAGTAACGTTCTGTGATGGCAGGAGTTGATCCGGGATGCCCTCCTGCAATACGGGGACCCCTCATATAGGATTCCCTTAGCCCGTCCCAGTGCGTCGAACATCAAGCCCGATGATTGATGAGAAACTATATGTTTATGGTTACCTCAGGTTCTTTAGAATGTTCCCCAATTAACGGGTGCAGATGTTCAGGGGAGGATTGGTTTATGGATCTTCTGTAGCGCCAGGCCAAAAGGGAGTCTCGCTTTGGTAACCTTGAGTGCAGTTATCTATGCATTCCGTGCCACTTTCACACGAGAATGCAGAGAAGCTTCAAAGGGACCTGGGAAGCATCAAACTGACGGTTTAACCACTTCCTAGGCCGGATAGGCCTATACAGGGCCGGGCAAATGGGCAGCCTGGAGGCTCTGTGGTGTGACATTCATAAGCAAGCAGGTTCCTCCCTAAAATCTATGCATGAACCAGTAGCAAAAGACAAGGAAACAAAAACTGATGCCTCGCTTTCAAGTTCTGGTAGGGATAGAGAATTCAAGTCATATGGTTGCCTTAATAAGGGCTTCTTAAACTTTTTCCACTCACAACCTCTTTCCAATTGAGAATTTCCCCAGGTATAGCTATATATATAAAAAAACATTTACAATAAATCAGCATTTGCAAAAGTTTCTAAACAGGCTGGTTTTTCATTTTTATGAAGTACAGTTAAAACATTTACTGCAGAGTACACTCTAAATGTTGCATGTTGTTGCTAACAGATTTGTGTAAATAGATGGCATTCAGAAACCTTTTACTGTTGTCCAATTTTTGCGACCCCAACATTGAGCATTTGGGGATGGGACCAACATTTTAATAAGCAATGATCTAAAAGATATCTGTAACAGGACTCTTTAGACATTTTAATGTTGACATAACACCTCAATTCTAATTAGAAATTATAACTGGGATTGAATTTATGTCAATGAGTCTTATGGCATCTCCAAAGATCGTGGATTGTACCCTACTAGACCTCTAGGCAGATGTCCTAAAGACCTTGGCCTGTACTTAAACACAATTGGCACTGACAAAATTACCACCTGTCAGCTGCAAAAGGCCACCCTACTAGAATCTGCACATATTATTCACCGATACATGACATAGTCCTAGACTCTTGGGAAGTGTTCGACTTGTAATCCAATACAACAGCCAGCATAGTGATCTTGTTTTCTGTGTACAAATCTTGCTGTGTTTCTAATAATAATAATAATAATAATAATAATAATATAGTAATTGCTTGGTAGCTTGCTTTCCACAGGAGGTCCTGGAACCAAACCCCAGCATATACCAAGGGTCCACAGAAATAATTTTATCCTTCCCCTGGGGAATTTCTGTTTGTTTAAAAGCATTTTTGTTCTAGAGATAGTTTATTGCTTTGTTAACAATAACTTTCCCAATGTTTCTATTTGTGCCTTTGTATATATTTTTATCTTTATTTGTTTTGTTTTATGCCAATTTCATAAATTCCCAGTTTTTAAGAAAAAAATACTATTGGTTGTCCAGCAAAGCTCGGTTTTGAGACTAATATGCACAGTCAATTTTCTTTTTGAAGTTTAGTCCTACACATCCACAGTTTATAGCTGAGGTTGGCAGATATTTATAGACACATGTGGGTGGGAGGAACAGAACTACAAAATATACAGATCATTATATTAATGATGGTAACTAACAGCATTTGCAAAATGACAAGGCCACCTTAGCATAGATAAACAGATGAAAATACTTTGTTCACTGAAAGCAGAGAAAATAGAAGATAGATATAAGCCTAATTTAAATAAATTGTGATACTAAAAACTAAATTGCCAGCTAAAGGAAAAGTGTGCAGGGAGCCTCATGGGGCCCCACTCACCCCCCCCCTTTTCCCCATCATATGGTGCGGATGGGGAAAGGCATGTTGGTGCCCTGTCCCCATCATATGGGAGAAAGGGTGACAATGTGTGTTGCCTCAACGCCCTTTCCCCCATCATATACGGAAAGGAGAGGAAAGCTCTAATGGAGCTACCCAAAAAACACTTTCCTCTTCGTTGTGGAGGAGGAAGCATCTTGCAACATTTCACCTCCACTTTGGGAGGAATGTGGGTGGGGCCAATCCAGCATCTTCTGATGATGCTCGACAGGCCACATCAACAAATAGAACAATGGGGCAAAACAACTCCCATGTAAAGAGGTCCTTAAACAACACTCAGTGAGACATCTTATCGACTCGGTGAACCTACTTCTTTTGGGACTATCAATTTGAATTAGGACACCAAATTTAATCTCCAAATGAAGATTGTGATGCTTCATTTTGTGAAGGTTTATTTTTTGAGAGCTTCCAGGAATGGATCGAGAGCCAGCATTAACCGTGGAATGACTGTAGACTCTCCTCCCTGATCAATGAGAGACTGCAGCTGTCATCATACCACAAACTGGCATATATGAATTATCTTTCATAACTTTACCACTGGCTGCCTGTAGCACCCATGGGCCCGTCCGTGCCACGGGGGGGGGGGGGTGACGCACCGGGGGTCCCGTTGGCATTGGGACCCGCACATGCTGAAAGGGACTCGGAGGATGAGTTAGAAGGCCCAGAGCAAGATTGGTCAGCAGTACCTTTGCCCAGTTCACCTGTAGAGAGTTTAGCCTGGGATCTTGAGTGGGGGCATTCTCTCGGGGAAGGAGCGGACCAGGTGGAGATGGGAGGCAGCGAAGCAGATAGCGGAGATAGTTATGAATTCCCAAATGGCCGAGGTTCCCAAGAGCTGGCCGGGCAGCAGATGGAGACTAGCGGCTGGGAAACTCCGGGGGAGGCTGCTTCTCAGGAAGATAGCGATACTAGGCTGGAAGAGCGGGGCCGTTCTCACAACAGGCGCAGGGACATAGAGGAGGGCAGGAGGAGCTGGCATCTGTCCCTAGACCGTCACCGTTCGGAAAGTAGAGACTGGAGACGCCGGGCCCTAGATCGTCGGGGTCCCAGGCCGAGGGATTAAGAACGGCCCCGTGGGAACTGATCGTCAGTTCTCCGGCCACGTCTTACCTGAATAGACGCGAAGCGGAGTGGGACCACAAGCTAATAGTGGTCATCAAGCCTTGCCTTGCCTTTGCCTTGTTTCTTGAGCCGCAGCGGTTTGCGGCACCTTGTCCTGTTTCCTGATTCGCATTGGTGCGAAACCTTGTCCTGTTTCCTGATTCACATTGGTGCGAAACCTTGTCCTGTTTCCTGATCCGCATTGGTTTGCGGAACCTTGCCACGCTTCAAGCTATTTGCTACGTTACTTTGGACTATTTGCTTATCACCTTGAACACTTGCATATTATTGGACTATTTACTCCTTTGAACTGTTTTTATACTCAATAAAGTAGTTAGCCTTTGCTACGTCTCCGTGTGTGTGTTAAAGGGGCAGTTCTAAGTCGGCGATTGTGACACTGCCTAGCAGACCATCCTTTCCTACTGAAGTTTGAGCATAGAGCTAGCCTCCTTAGAAGTCAGAATTGTGAAAATATAAGAACAATTTTGAGTCCATAGTTTTACATGTTTGCCCAGGATCAACAGCCATCCTATGAGCTAGATTGTCACAGCCTCAAATTCTCTAAGTCAAGTCAGAGTGAGGGAGGATCTAAACTTTACAGAATATCGCTGAGGTTTTGTAATAGCAGTGGTCAAATATTTCTGAAGATCCCTAGGCCTAAACAACACATGACAGAGATTAATGTCTCCCACCTTCACCCAACTAAAGTCTGAAGGTCAAGTCATCATGCTCATTCAGGATCAAGTCTTGGATTGATGTTGTAACTGATGTGGTGGTGTTCAGTGGGTCGTAATGTGTGACTTCCTGTTATCAAACCACATCGGTTCAGTCTATTGCTTGTAGCTTGAGGTCTTAGGTGTCTGCTTTCTTTTTTAAAAGTTTTATTTGCATGTGTTATATTTTTAAGGAATCGGTGTGTAGATGCGTGAATATGTGTGGTATTTGTGAGGGGAAATGAATGAGTCAATCAATGACTATTTTATGTCAATGTTAGCATAAGTTATATGTTCCTAATTTCTGTTATTTAATACCATAGGTATTTTGAACACATTTGTCAATTAAATTTTTTTCTTTTTAAAAATTTAGAAATGAATAATCTTTGGGATAGTTTTTTGTGAACCATATATTACTGTAAAAAGTACAAATTAAGTCAGTTCCCTTATAATTTGAACTGAACAGAATTCTACAAAAAATGCTAGTGGTGTGTGTGTGCATGTAGGTACAGATAGATGATAGATAGATGATAGATATACACACATACATGCAGTATATGATGTAAATAAGTAAATAAAACATTATAAAACAGGCTAACCTCATGTCTACTTCTCTGATCCTGCAAGGATGAGTAGAATAAAAATGTTTAATAAATGATAAGTGTTTGAAATATTTTTAGGATTCAATAAAACATTCTGCATGGCTTTAAGTATTCAGCTGACAACACCTCAGTTGAAGCAGTAAAATGTTCTCTGTCTAGGTTAGTGGCTGTCCTTCTTTGCATGTTTATCACAGAATTAAAGAATAGGGAAGCTGGAATGGACCTTAAATTGAGCATTCTGCATTTTAAGTAGGGACAGCAGTGCTAATGTTGGTATACATTAGTGATGGAAAAAAATGAAGTGACAAGGATTTAACAATCTCATTTTAGAAAGTATTTTATGGTGTGTTATTAGCTATATAAAAAGTCACATTGAAATCAATAGGGCTACTCAAATTATTGAAATTATGTCAAACTATAAATGCTTCAGTTGTTCAAAGTCTTTGAGGTATCCCCAAGGTCACCAAGAACTGATATGATGAATGGAGTAGTGATTGTTCTTTATGACAAAGAAAAGTATGGAATCAAATACTAACAGTGACAGATTTTAATTCAGATATTGAAGGAACCCAGATATCAAAAATATGTTCTCCTATGGCATCTTAGTATAACTTTAAGCACATGTTATACAAAATGGGTTTAAATCAGCCATGTAATCTTTAATAAGAAGAAAAGGGGTTCCATAAGTCCCTAGAACCATATCTAGTAGCCAATTTGTTCAATATAGTTAATAGGGTTTTAGTTTCACATTGCAGGACACTCAAACATCATTTATTTTTCTAACAGATATACTGTTTAAAAAGGGGGTCTGTGGCATCACAAAAGACACAGTTAGTCTGGATACTGAGAGAAGTTACTTTAATATTACTAATTACTAATTATAATTGAGTTTCCATTTTACTGTCCTCAATTGAAGGGACTAATGAAGATGTTAGTGGAGAATGAAAAGCTTGCATTATGCATTGTGTACTTTCAGTTGGCCCCAGAAAATTATTTCTGTTTTGTGAACTTTAGATTTTGTTCCATTTTGTATTTTTTCCCCATTTTACATCACTGTCAGTCTTTTCCTTTCCCATATCCTTTGTTTTTAAAATTGAATGGTATGCCTTTAGCAGGGCTGTTTCCTCCTTTGTTGTTTTATTCATATACAGAGCCATGTACATTGGTATATAATCACCACCATGTAGATAGAAGCACTACCTGAAATGATTTCGGCATTATAGCAGCAGTTGGGTGAGATTACTTTTAAAAAATTCAAGCAGGATTTTAAAGATTAATTAGTTGCAATGAGCAATGTATAAAGGGGGTTGAGTGCTGTAATTTTTATGTTATTTTTTATATTAAAAAACCATGTACTTTTGAAAATTAGATGGTATTTTAATGTGATGGATTGTTCAGTTGTGTTTTAACTTTTTATTATCATGTTTTGTTTATGTGATATGTAGCCTTGCAAGCTGCCTTTGCCAGGAGAAAAAAAATGACCTTAAACATCTTCATCTTTAAAAGGCTGCCTGAATAAAAAAGTTTTAGTTTGCCACCAGAAAGACAGCAGGGAGGGGGCAGGGAGTTCCAGAGTTGAGGGGAAGCTACTGAGAAGGCCCTCTCTCTTGTTTTCACCAACCGAGTTTGAAGTGGAGTTAGTACTGAGAGAAGGGCCTCTCCTGAATATCTCAGGAGAGGCCCTTCTCTCCTGAACAGGTTCATATCAGGAGATGTGGTTAGCCAAATAGTCCGGACCTGAACCATCTAGGGCTTTAAAGACCATAACCAGCACTTTGAATTGTGCCCAGAAACAGACTGGCAGCCCATGGAGCTGCTGCAACAGAGGGGGTGTCCTCTCCCTGTAGCTAGCCCCAGTTAACAACCTGGCTGTAGCTCTTTAACCAGCTGAAACTTCTAGGCACTATTCAGAGACAGCCCCATACAATAATCCAGATGGGATGCAACTAAGGCATGGACCACCATGTCCAAACCTGGCTTCATGAAGAATGAGCGCAGTTGGCATACAAGTTTTAATTGTGCAAAATGTCTCCTGGCCACAACCAATATCTGGGCCTCCAGGTTCAATGCCAATACCAGGAGGACCCCTAATCTGCAAACCTGTGTCTTCAGGGGAAATTTGACCCCATCCAGCACAGGCTGAATCCCTATTCCGTGGTCTGACTTCTGACTGACCAGAAGTACCTCTGTCTTGTCTGAATTAAATTTCAACTTGTTTGCCCTCATTCAGTCCATTACTGATGGCAGGCACTGGTTTACGGTCAGGATAACTTCCTTGACATTAGGTAGAAAGGAATAGTAGAGCTGGGTGTCATACACATATAGGTGGCACCGCACTCGAAAACTCCGGATTACCTCTCCCAGTGGTTTCATGTATATGTTAAACAGCATGGGGGACAAAAACAGAACCATGAAGAACCCCACAGGTCAATGGCTGGGGGTTCACACAGGAGTTCTCCAGCACCACCTTCTGGGTACAGCCCTCTAGGAAGGACCAGAGCCACTGTAAGACAGTGCCTCTCAGTCCCATCCCAGGGAGATGACCCAGAAACCTACCATGAAGAACCAACAGGAACACACTACCCCTAGCTAGATCTCCTTGTATGTTCATCCACAAAGGTGACCAAAGCTATCTCTTTTCAATAACCAGGCCTGAAACCACATATTCACATGTCAAATTTATACAAAAATACCCTACCAGTTCAGGAATTGAACTTCAAGTCAACTATCAGTGGCTACTAACCATAATAGCTATATAGCACTCATAACAACATATATCATTGCCTGGGAAACAATAGCACAAGGGAGGTATTATCTCCATTTCTGTTGGATTCCATTTTGGGAAAAATGCTGTTCTAGAAGAACTTTGACTAGTTCTTGAAGAGCTCTTAATATTTTTTCTTTAAAAAATAAAAATAGGCAACATAAAATGCAACATTTTGTGTATTTATTAAAGAAATAGTCTGTTATCAAAAAATAACATTGCCTTATAATTCTGAAGATTCTGAACACAAAGGAGTGTTAGGAGCAAATGTGAATCAACAACAATCATGATGAAAAAAACAGTCGGAAATGGGAGTGTTATGAGGTGTACATGATGGACTATCCCAAGGTCAAGGTAAAGAGGCATCAGCAAAGAAATGAGGATATCATTTACTGCAGTGCAAGGAAGCTATTTCTATACTAAGTCCTGAATGCCTTGATTAAAATCAGTCAAGGGTATTGTTGTGTGAGAAGTGATTTCAGAGATGATACTAGTCTTCTTTCCCAAGCACTTTTTTACGGGAAAGGATGCTAGGAATAAGATGTTGGTAAGATAAATAGTTGGCAAGGTCATGACAATTTTCAAAGAAGTCGTAATTCTGGATATAATAAATCTTTATCTGTTCTGTCTTCCTGCTTGTTTGATAATACTGTGCTGTCTAAAAGCAGAGAAGAAAATGTTCTACCATGCAAATTATTGAATATATCTAAAATACAAGACAATAGTATAAAAGAACAATGCTGACAATTGGCACTGTTTTGGGGAAATGATAAATAATGTGGTTTCAATAAAGTTGTGGTAGTTTTGAGGAACGGTGCAAAAAAATGGAGTCTGCTGTTCACTACATGAATTTTTAAACTATGGATTTTACAAGCAATACCTATACCACTCTGTTGATGTGGAAAACATTGGTAGCATTTGTTACACTCCCTGCGGGTAAAAAAGAGAGAATCAACTTTGTTCAAATGTGTACAAAAATGATAAGCCTAAGCAGCATCTCTTCAGAATAAACCTGGGAACTTTGGGCAAAATCACACTTGCTTAGTGTATTCTTGGATCCTCCCATTACAGATTTTCCCTTTCTGCCATAAAAAGTTTATTAAATCACCTTAACTATTGAAATGTGTGTCTTGTAAACTCTTCTTTCCCACAAGAAATTGCTATGGCTTGTTCCCATGCTGTCATCATGCAAATACCACGGGTCCGTATAGTAGTCAAAGTGGTCCTAACTTGAGACAAATTGCCCTCTCTTTTGCTTCCTTGCTACTACTATGATGACACAGAATGGTCATGATAACTTAGTATTATTAGGTGAAGTAACAGTAATGTCATTCTCCAGACATTAGGCAAAATGCAAGTTATTTTCCCAGCTATTCTGTCATGGATTAAATGGAGAAAACACAACTGAATCCCTATTCCACTCCACTCAGAGACTTCTTGCAAAGGCAAATTTGGTTTTCTGGGGAGCTCAAGACTATGAAGATTTGAGTAGATGGCAAGAGAATAGTGGATGAATCCAACCAAGCATGGTTAAGGTAAATTTTAGAACCTACTTTATAGCAATCAGGATAGCAATGAAACTATTATTTGCTGCTTCTATTACAATAGCTCAGTCTCACCCATGCAGCTGTTCCGGGTAGTTAAATGGCCATTATAGCCTAGACCTCAGACTGTTGATGAAAAGTACTCAGAAAAGTACTGTGACAAATTTGCTGGATATGTTGCAGAGAAAATTGTGTTGGATTCCACAATGAAGGTAGGGAACTGATGTACTACTTGCTTGGATAAGTTAGGTAAGTTTCAGTTTGTTCAATACAGTGATGTGGGTGAGTTACATAGAGAGGTGAGGCCAACCAGAGTCTGTTAAATCAATGTCCATCTTTGCTACTTAGAAAGAGGAAGGCTAATTTTACGTAGCCATTTGATCTACTGGGTCAGAATGTGATTAAAGAGACCCAGTTCCCTGTGGAACGCCTACCAAGGCACCCCACGATCTGACGGGAAGTTAATTGGTGGCCACAAATATCCACTGATTGCAATTCAATCTGAAAGGAGAAATTTTTCTCATCTCATCTGGCAAGATGTACTTGTGAGAACCAGTCTGCTAGATAAGGTTCAGCGCTAGACCAAAACAGGGCAGAGCAACACAGCAAAGGGAAAGTAAGCATTCTTATGGGGATAATATGGTTTTTTCGTTCTAGGATGTGTTTGTTTACCATTGAGCCAGCTGTGTTTCAGCTTGTGTCCCCTAAATGCTTCAGCACTAGCCCTGCCCTCATAAGTGCTCTACACTTGGGTCTTGGGTCTCTGCTTTGCATCAACTATACATTGATCAGCTGTAGCCCATTTTATGGTTAATTTCATAATTTCTGGTGAATATTTTTCATGTGCTGTTTCCAGCTGGATACATATTACACATTGCAGCACACATTGAGGATGTACCTTTTGTGCATATCCTGAGTTCAAGATGACTTGGAACTGCTTTTTAGTGTTTGTGTGGAAGCACATAAAAGCAATATTGTGTTCCTCTTGAACACAGGATACAACTAGGAAAGTGAAGGATTACATAAAAATAAATATTTAATTAGATTTTTTTATTGTGGCAGGCTATATTTCCCATTGCTATTTCTCTATAGGTAACAGAAAGTGCCTTTATTCTAATTTGAGAGTTATTTATGAGGAAGTGATTAAAAGAACAAAATTTGCTGAGCTGTAAGGCAGTTATCTAGGGAAAGGGAGAGATTAGAGAATATTACTGAAGGATTATACATATCTAATAATACAAAACTAGTTTGTAATTACAGCTGTGGGAGTTCAAATGCAAAACTACAGTATTGGTTAAGATAAAATAAATAAAAGGCATACCACCATGACATAGATAATCAGCCCACAAAAGCAAATCCAGTGTATATATTTTTGCCTGTTTTAGCTTTAATAACACTTTATAAAAGAATTGTCTTTTTCTGGCTGTTTTTTTCCAGACTTTTGTTAAAGTTTACATTGGGTGGTAAGCATGAAACACAAACTAAGCTTGTTTATATTATATTATAATCAAATTCTTGCAAAATGTCCTCATAAGCACTTTAATTACATCTGCCCCACATTATCCTTTAAAACCTTTCCTGTTACATACATTCTACCTCTGTTCGTATCCAGTGTTATTTATTTTAAAATTTTAATATTTCACATTTGGCCTACCCAGAATGGTTTTAAACTGTCAGTTATTGCTTTTGTGTAAGTATATTGGTTGTATTGTTGTTATGTGCTGTTATGTTGTTATGTGTCATTGAGCTTGGCCTCATGTAAGCCGCCCTGAATTCCCTTGGGGAGATGGTGGTGGGGTATAAATAAAGGTAATAATAATATATTGGGTTGTTGTAAGTTTTTCAGCCTGTAGGATGCCTGCCATAGATGCAGGCGAAACATCAGGAGAGAATCCTTCTGGAACATGGCCTCATAGCCCGAAAAACTTACAATAACCCAGTGATTCTGGCCATGAAAGCCTTCAACAATATCTTGTTACTATTGTTTATTTTTTCTAAGAAAAAGGATCAGAGAGTAACCACATTCCCATTTCATGTCTCTTCAGTATAGCTTTGTTAAAATATGCCCTCCAAAACATATCTAAAGATTGCAAAAAACAACAACAACAACAACAACTTGAAAAATCTCAGAAGTGCATACAGCATTTTTGACCATTTTAAAGCTGAAAATGCAGGCATGGTCAGACTGTTAACTGGGGCTGACTACAGAGGATGCACCCCCCCCCCCCCATGTTGCAACACCACCACTGTATGCCAGTGTCTTTCTAGGCACAATTCGAAATGCTGGTTATGAACTATAAAACTTTATAAGGTTGGAATCCAGACTATTTGGCAGATTGCATATCCTGATACGAGCCTGCCTGGACACTGAGATCCTTGGGAGAGGCCCTACTCTTGCTCCCACTATCATCATAAATACAATAGGTGCAATATGAGAGAGCGCCTTCTCAGTCATTGCTCCTCATCTCTGAAACTCTCTGCCTAAGGCAGGCAGAATGCCCCCACCCTGCTGTACTTCCAGTGGTAGACTAAAACCCTTCTTTTCTGGTGGGTTTTTAAAGAAGAAAGTCTTTAAGACCAAGATAGGTATGTTGTAAAGTGGGGGTGGGTGGGGGTGTTGTATTTTAATTGGCTTTTTTTAAAAAAACTTACTTATTATTTATTTACTCTATTTGTATCCTGCCTTTCTCTACCCTGAAGGGGACTCAAGGTGGCTTTATATATCACAACTATTCAATGCCTTTGGTTTAATTCTATTTTAGTATTTTTATGTTTTATGTTTTAAGTTGTATATTGTATTGTTTTAGTACTGTTCTCCACTTAAGAGAGAAGATGTGGGATATACATATAATAACAATCAGTTTTCCCAGGAACCAGGTGGTTGGAGTGTAAGAGTGGTGAAAGAGTTAATTCATTCCAGGTTAGTCACAGCAGAATGTAGAGAGAAGCAATACATTCATCATGGGGGGGGGGGGGGGATCATGAAGAGTAGGTTCATAATACAAAATAATTTAAATTATATGACTCATTCTATATTTTTATATAGACTTAATTAAATCAAATTTCTATTTTAGCAACTAAGGTTTAAGTTGAAAAAACTAAAAATGACTCTTAATTGGTAATTTATTGGTTACAAAAGAATCCCACAACAGCTGTGGGAAATACTTGAAAATGGTGTCAATAGACATTGATAGAAATCAGGCTTCATCAATAAACTTTGGTGGACACGCAAGAGTGCAAGTCTAGTCAGTCTTTCTTGCACCATTGTGCTTCTTATATATGGTTTCAAACATTTAAGAGTTGAAAACAACCTTTCGTTTGTAGCTATTAACAGTGGCAATGTTGCAGAAATCTGAAGAAGTTTCTTCACATTCGGGGGAAAAAACGGTCTTATCACAGACAAGATATACTTCCAGTGCATTTGATAGTTTTTCTGCAAATGTAATCTTTTCCCCTTTTCTATGCCACAGGTCAAACTATTCCATCAGTGTCACTATCTTAAAGGCATTCATTGAAAATTTCTGTGCACTTGTTCAAGTTGGATTTTAAATTACTACAATTAATGAGGACCACTTGCAGTTCCTGAACTACTTCCCTGTGCTTTGTAAATCTTTCTTGATGCTGACTGCAGAAAAGTCCTATAATATTCAATTGGTGTTGGGGAAGTTGCCTGGATGTTGCTTCTAGAAGTCTGTCTTAAACAGATGTGAGGAATTTTAACTTCTCCATCCATAGATAGACTCCACCACTGATCTTGCTGTATCCTGATTTTTTTCACAGATTCTGTGTGCATCTCCCTTGCTTTCTCTAAGACATTGTTTACATGTTGCAGACTACAGAAAATGTTCATATCTACTCTTTGTAATTTTTGCTAAGCTGATGGGTTGATGACAGAACCTATGTTAGGATGTGTGTGGTTATTACAAATTCAGCAATCAGAACACCTAAAAGAAGTGTCCATATGACTCTCTTTTAGTTCTGCAAGTATTCTCATCACCACTCTGTACTGTGTTCTCATCACCACAGTTGAACAAAATGTAAAACTGCATCATGTTTCTCAACCCAATGGTTTCTGAAACCGGTTTGAAATGGGTCCAGGAAGTGTGTGTCATCTAAGACTGCCTGAAGTTGGAGGGCTGCTACCTTCTCCATCACCTTTCTCAAAAACAGGAAGGTTAGACACGGGTCTGTAATTATTATGGTCGAGGGGATCCAGGGAGGGCTTTTACAGCAGCAGTCTAACTACTATTTCTTTTAAACAGGATGGAAAGTTTCCCTCTCTGAGAGATGCATTAATAATTTGTTGTATTTGAGAGTGAATTGCATCTCCTCCCTGGATGATCAACCAAAATGAACAGAGATCAAGAAAGCAGGTTGTCTTCCTTACTTGCCCACACCAACATAATAATAAACTTTATTTGTACCCCGCCACCATCTCCCCAACGGGGACATGTGGCGGCTTACATGAGGCCGAGCCCAATAACGCAACAACAAAGTAGAATCAAATATAAAACAATATAATCAATTACATAAAACATAAGCTATAAAATACTACAACCAATAAAAATTACAATAAAATAAAACCATTCATAAAACCAACAGTATGCACCAATTGAAACTGATCCTGTTTAATCTCATTTACAGAGTTGCTGGACACCTCATTGTTGGTTTCTGCTCCAATCACATCATCTAAGTCAGCTCTTTTGCAAAAGTTTTTATCTGCAAATCCTGTCTGAGGTAATTTCCTAACTACCTTGACAGTTTTTGGCGGGGAAACTGGCCGTTTATTCACCAACTGAGGGCAAAAGGTCTGAATATGCCCGGGCCGATGGCAGAAGAAACAGACAGGTCTCTGGGTGACTGGACCTGAACTGGCGTCCACTTTCTTAGGGCCCTGACTAGCTTTGTCAGGTTTCCCCTTCTGGACCCACTCTCTTGGTCTCTTGACCACCAGGGAGCTAACCTCTAGATCAGGGGTGCTCACACTTTTTCAGCATGGGAGCTACCATATGAAGAATCAAGTTTAAAAGATCACCTGGTGCGCGCACACATGCGCGCGCACCCACTCCTGCTGCCACCTTCCGTCCGCACGGGGCTTCTTTCTTTCTCAGAAATGTAAACAATGGGACATGCAAAAATACATCCAAGCACCCTTTTCTCCCTCCCTGGCATATTTACACAGATATTATCAGGCAGAAAATAAACAGAGAGACCTGGTAGCTGCAAAGCCATTTGTTTCTCAGAGTTCCTTCTCCCACCCTGACATCATTCCACAGATATAAACAGGCAGAATGAAAGCAGACAGACCTTGAAGCTGCAAGGCCATTCAATGCTGATCAATGTGGCCAATGGAACATTCAAAAATGCATCCAGACAAATAGTTCCTTCTACCACTCTGACATCATTCCACAGATATAAACAGAGAAAATGAAAGCACACAGACCTTTCAGCTGCAATGCCATTCAATGCTGATCAATGTGGCCATTCCTCTCAGCCGCTTAATTCTGAGCTCCACCAACTATTGAACTGAACAAAACTTTGGCATACAGGCCAACAGAAAATACTAGAGAGGATTGGAGGATTTATAAATGATGATGGGATTTGCAATACCTTCAATCACTTCAGCTCTGGGGAGGCCTCCTTCCTGGGTCCTAGATGAGTGCAGGCACAGCCCTCAGAAGAAGCGCAGCATCCATCGCCTGGTGCAGCCAGGGCATCAGAGCCACCAGGCTGCTTCTCCAGGCAAGCAGCACCCCAGGTTGGAAAGGGGGGGGGGGGAAGGCTGGTGCATGCTGCACACTCCCTCTCCACGCCCCTGGGCGCCACGGTGCCAGTCCAAGGAAGGGGCACACATCCGGGGCCAATGCAGGGAAAGCGCTCTCTCTCCCTGCTTTGGCCCTCTTCCTTCCTGTTCCTGTTCCAACTCTCCCCGCGTTTAGCCAGGGCACAGGGAAAGGGCCCCTTTCCTCGCGCACTGGCTAAACGCCAGGGAGAGTTGGAACAGGAAGGAAGGGGGCCAAAGCAGGGAGAGAGAGCGCTCTCCCTGCATTGGCTCTCTTCACCCCAACTTTCCTTCGTGTTTAGCCAGGGCATGGGGAAAGGGAGCCCTCTTTCCCCGCACCCTGGCTAGACGCTGGGAGAGTTGGAACAGGAAAAAAGGGGGCCAAAGCAGGGAGAGAGCGCGCTCTCCCTGCATTGGCTCTCTTCACCCCAACTCTCCCCGGCGTTTAGCCAGGGCAGGGGGAAAGGAGCCCTCTTTCCCGTGCCCTGGCTAGACGCTGGGGAGAGTTGGAACAGGAAAAAAGGGGGCCAAAGCAGGGAGAGAGAGCGCTCTCCCTGCATTGGCTCTCTTCACCCCAACTTTCCTCCGTGTTTAGCCAGGGCATGGGGAAAGGGAGCCCTCTTTCCCCGTGCCCTGGCTAGACGCTGGGGAGAGTTGGAACAGGAAAAAAGGGGGCCAAAGCAGGGAGAGAGAGCGCTCTCCCTGCATTGGCTCTCTTCACCCCAACTTTCCTCTGTGTTTAGCCAGGGCATGGGGAAAGGGAGCCCTCTTTCCCCGTGCCCTGGCTAGACGCTGGGGAGAGTTGGACCAGGAAAAAAGGGGGCCAAAGCAGGGAGAGAGAGCGCTCTCCCTGCATTGGCTCTCTTCACCCCAACTTTCCTTCGTGTTTAGCCAGGGCATGGGGATAGGGAGCCCTCTTTCCCCGCGCCCTGGCTAAACGCCGAGGAGAGTTGGAACAGGAAGGAAGAGGGCCAAAGCAGGGAGAGCGCATGCTCTCCGTGCATTGGCCCTCTTCACCCCAACTCTCCTCCACGTTGAGCCAGGGCATGGGGAAAGGGAGCTCTCTTTCCCCCTGCCCTGGCTAGACGCCGGGGAGAGTTGGAACAGGAAGGAAGGGGGCCAATGTGCTCTCCCTGCATTGGCCATCTTCCTCTTTGCCCTATCCACACAGCACACCTTCCGCTGCCTCTGGAACTCAGCGGAAGGAGGGAGGGAGGAGTGCAGCAGAGGAATGGAGGGAGCGGGCGTGGATGGCGCGCTGCGCAGCTGGCGCTCTATCCAGCGATCAACCTGCCTAGGCCTGAAGATCACCTGGATGAGGCCTGAAGATCACCCTGGTGATCGCGATCACCGTTCTGAGCACCCCTGCTCTAGATCTCCCTCCAACTGGTCCAACACCTCAGCCACTTCTGACACTGTCCTTATCTTCTTGTCCTTGATGTACCATCGCATTTGTGATGGAATCAGATGGTGAAACTGTTCCATGCAAACCAAATGCCTCAGGTCATCGAAGGTTTCCACTTTACTGCCCTCCAGCCAGTGGGCAAAAGCTTTCTCCAGCCTTGACCCTAGCTGCGAATAAGTCTCCCCTGACTTTCTCTTTAACTCTTGGAAAGTCTTTCGGCTCTGCTCAGCCGTCAGCCCAAATCTGAGCCTAACTCCTTCCTTAAAGATGGCATAATTGCCACACTCTGAGTCCCTCAGATCTGCGTAGATCTCACTCAGTTCAGCACATATTAGGGGCCTGAGATGTGCCATTTTTCTCTCCTCAGGCACCCCAAAATCCAAACACGCTCTGTCGAAGCTGGCTAGAAAGGCTTTAACATCATCACCTTTCGAATAGCGAGGGAAAAGCTTAATCTTAGAGGACAAAGAACTACTTTGGCCATGTTCCGAACGGGATGCGTGCTCTCTCCCTCTTTGTTGTAACTCCATCATCCGTTCTTCATAAGCCATCCTTCTTTCCTCTCTCTCTCTTTCCCTTTCTGCCTCGAGAGCCAGTCTCTCTCTTTCCCTCTCAGCCTCAAGAGCCCGTTGTTCTGCCTCAAAAGCCATTCTCTTTTCCTCCAATGCCATTCTCTCTCTTTCTCTCTCAGCCTCTTTCTCTTCCCGCTCTTTTTCTCTCTCAAGAGCTAATCTTCTATCTTCCCTATCAGCCTGGAATTTCATCATGTCAAACTCCAGCTGTTTCTGTTGGAGCGTCACTGAGGTAGTAATGGCTTACCCCACATTCTCTCCCTCAGGCTGCTGTTGTTCAGCCTGACATTCCTCACTATCCCCCTCCTCAGCTAGGACATTTCTTCTCCCCCTTGGTGGAGCCATAACTGTGTGTGGGTGTGATGTTTCGAGGTAGTTCCTGAGGTAAATTGTTTCCCTGTTGGTTTTGGGACAACTTTTACCTCAGAGGTTTCCCTCCAAAATCTCTGGCTGACTGGATTGTTGGTCTAGTTCGAATCCAACCGTTGGACACCAAATAATATGTGACGACTTTGGATGCACCCAATATTGAAATCACTGCCACCAACCTAATTAACTTAATTAGGATTTTAAAAATTAACTAAGATGTTCAGTTAGGCTCCTAATTAAATAAACAGCTTTGAGGAAACTGTGAGGAAACACGATGGAGACTGTGGTAAAAGTTAACCTAGAAAGTATTTATTAACTTTTACAAACAAACGAGGCACAGAGCTTGATGGTTAACTACTAACGAGGCAACGAGCGTACAGTTATTCACTTTGAGGTAACGAGCGTATGGTTAAACAATTAATGGCAAAAGTGTATGGTTTCCAAAAGATCTAAGTGTGCTGGAGCCTATGGCATGCAGGTCTAGAAAGCACCCATATCTGCCTGCAGCCAAGTGTCACTCCTCTAGAGTAGAAACAGGTATGAAGCATCATCAAAGTGCATGCCTGACTACAGCTGAGTGCCTCTCCTCTACAGTAAAACAGATTCAATGCCTAAAATGATGGGAAAGGGAGCCTGGAAAGCCCTCGCCCCAATAATGGGCTGATAGAAAACAGATATCTGCCTTCCTGATTTTGGGAGGCTCCCAAAAATGGATCGGGGTCTTCACTGAAAGCCAGGACATGAAATGGGTCAAGGTTTATCCCAAAAGCACAATCCTTATTCCAGCAATTACCTCTTTCAATAACAATAAATAGGTAGTAGGATTCAAATGGGAACATTTTCCCCAAGCATAAGCAATATGTTCCCTCCCTCAACATATTTTGTCTGGAATAAATGGCTTTAAATTTTAAATAGGATACAAAGCATTGAAGAAAACAAAAACAAATAAAATGTGTCCATGCAATTGCAAGGCTTCATTAAGTCCTAATCTTTATATTTACTAGTTAACTGTGTTAAATAAACCATTGCATTTTATTAGTAAAGCCTGATGTAAAAATTACTTACCTATTAGGAAATATTCCTTCCAACCCACTCCCCTCAATCACACGCAAGACCTTCACTGATGCACTTCAAATTAGATTTCTCTTAAAGAAATTAATTAATATTTGTGACATTCTATTATTTAGTTCCAAGACAACACATTGTCTTCCCATCTGAGCCATCTGTACAGCAGTCTTTTTATTAACCTACTTCATCAAAGACAAATACAATACTTAATTAGAGATATATAGTCACAGAATTAGTCTGAATTAGAACTAATCTCAAATGATTTAACTGCAATCCAGTGGTTAACACCTTTCCAAGCCAAATTCTCAGGTGTCAATGAGACAGACATTTTATTTTCTGGTGGTGGAAAAAATGGAATATTTTTAGTTCTTTGGTGCTTGTTTGTGCATGCTGTCTGAATTGTTGATTTCTCTCAATATTGATCTAAATTCAATATTGTAAGAAACTTATACACTAGGGACTTCATCATATGCAATAAAATCAACATTTATACACATTTAAGATACAGCTACCAATGGAGCCCTTCACATGATGCAAGCATGTGCCATGGGTTCCAGGCATTTTGCCATTTCTAAAGTGTAGTTTTTCCCCCTACAGTTCCTAAGTTGATTGGCAATCAACTTCTTTTTCAATTCCCCACATAACAACATGTAAAACACCCAATTTACAATGTGATGGGAATTCTCCCTTGCTTGCTTTAAAGATAATGATGACGTCATCACGGAGAGAGGAACTGAGATCGGCTATAATGATTCTTTTCTTCCACCATTACCATTTTGTGACCAAGGAGGGAGAAATGGTAATTTATATCTCTTTTTAAACATATGTAGAATAAATATGCTTACTTTTTCAATTAAGACTACAGAAATAAAAAATAATAACACTTTATTTGTATAGTGTCTGTACTTATAAAGAAAACTTGTAGTACCAAAGAAAATGGGGGAGGAGACAGTGGGAGGAGAAATATGTCTCCGGTGTGATGAGAAGGCAAATGGATAATTAGAAAAGGAAGTAGAAAGAGGGAAATCATGTGATGGGGTAGGAAAATCATCTGTTTAATTTCAAAATGGAATGTTGCAAAGCTTAAGAGAAAAAACATTCCTGTGGGATGAAGTCCTAAATCATTTAATTAAAAACAGACATATCACAAACATAACCACCAATTATTCCAGTATGGGCCAGGTTCATGAACAATATTTTAAAAATGTGAACAACAGAACATCAGGGTAAACACCGCAGCTTCCAGTACATGTAGTGTTGTCAGCATATGTTCTAAGATTAGTACTCCATGAACAGACTAATATAAAAATTATAAACACATTTCTATGGGTGTGTGTTTTATTGTTTTTATATTTATTACATCTATTTCTTGCTTCCCTCTCATTATGAAAATAAAGACAGCTTATAACATTCTATATGTGGTAAAAAGTTACATAAAAGTTGGAGATCTAAGGAGTTTGGCACTGAAAGTGGGCTTGAAAGTTTACTAATTCCAAGTTCCATATTCTAGTCCTTGAGCATGGCAGTAAGACAACTCTTGCCAATGGACCTCCTAGCTTGACAGCAGTGGCTCTGATGCATCACACAGCTGGCAGAAACAATTATGAAGGTGTCATATGGTAGAATCATAATTCCCCACTTTTGACATTTCCCTCACAAAGAAATCAAATTGATTTGCAACCCATTTCTTCTATCATTCTTTCATTTTTCCAGATTTATCAATGTCTGGTATTTATCTCTTTTTGGAGGAAGAACTGGTTGTGAGGGAAAGCATGTAAAAAACTTTGAGGAAAGTTTCATTATAAACCAGCTGTTAGTTCTTGCTGTGATAAATGTGAAATATTTTTTCTGAAATCACTGTTCTGGGGACCATATATAAACCACTGGCCAGTCGTTTTTGCAGCTAGCAACAGCTATCTCATGTGGGTATTCTCTTTAGTAGTCCTGAAAAAATTTCGTAACCCTTTACCTCATGAAAATATTTGCACCTAGTCATTTATGTTGGTCTATAAACCTGTACAATCCACAGTTCTGTAGCTCTTTTACATACCTTGTATATCAGGTTGACTTGCCTCTACTTCAGATACACTTTTCAGAAGTCATCTGTATTGAAATTGTTCCATGAAAGGGATTTCTTATCATTTTACTTATAAAGAATGATATACCTTAGAAGGTAAAAGGTAAAAGTTTCCCCCTGACATTAAGTCTCCATTTCTAAGCTGAAGAGCCAATGTTGTCCATAGACACCTCCAAGGTCATGTGGCTAGCATAACTGCATGGAACACTGTTAACTTACTGTCAGAGCAGTACCTATTGATCTATTCACATTTGCATGTTTTCAAACTGCTAGATTGGCAGAAGCTGGGGCTAACAGCGGGAGCTCACGCTGCTCCCTGAATTTGAACTTCAAATATATTAATTTTGTTTAGATCATTTTGGTATGCACTGTCACCGAAACCAATAATTCCATACCTGATAGTCGGATAGTCTTTGTGTTCCACTGATTTGTGAAAAGTTTTTTACACTTCTTTGGTTCTTCTTCAAGAAGTCATTGAAAAGAATTCCCATTGACATCAAATTCCCAACCCATGTAATTTGGTTGCAGTCTTCATGGCTAAAGGGCTGAATTGCCAATTTAAGTGTTTTTTCTAAGTGAGGCATAATATTTGCATAAGTTTGAGAGGTCAATTTCCCCCCATGAAACAAGCAAAACTTCTCAGATGTATCACATGCCTCTCTAGTCCATATATATATTATGCCCATCAAATTAAGTATTATTAAAAACTCAGGATGCAGCTACAGTGTAGAATTAAAGCAGTTTGACACCACTTTAACTGCCTTGGTTCAAATGCTATGGAACCACGGGGTTGTAGGTTTGCAAGGTCTTTAGGCTTCTCTGCCAAAGAGAAGTTTGCTTCATCCAACTATAACTCCCATGATTCTATAGCTTTGGGCCATGGAAGTTAAAGTGATTTCAAGCTATATTAATTCTACAGTGTTGATGAAAACCTACATTTCTCCCCATAGAAAAATGAGCATTTCATTGGGAGCACACAATGTCTTAATTTTGGACATGAACAGCCATGAACATAGAAAGTGTGACACATATTTGCTTGGAAGTTGTATGTGGTTATTAGGCTTTATCACGGGAATTTCTTTCAAATAAATGCATGTGAGATTATGTATATACATTTAGGATTGCAAGCCTGCCAAGTTTTAAATCATTTCATTAATCCACTGATTTCTGGGATTTTTTTTGAAGTTTTTACAAGTAACACTTAAAAAACAAAACAAAAATGTACCCCTTGGAATTTCTCCAAAGCAACACAACATGAGTAGAGAATAATTCCTGCCAAACTTCAGAAAGATCTGTTCATCCATTGATTTTTAGAAAATGTTTCCAGTTTAAGCACCTTGGGTGAGTCACACTCTCTCTGCCTGAGAGACTTGAATTTTTTTCTGGCTATCAGAATGAAGCTTGCCACACCTATAGGCCACATTTACAACTGCAAACCCGCAAAGTTTCAGAACATTTCACTAATCCACTGATTTGGGGAATTTTTAAAGTATTTAACAATAACATTTAAAAAAAACAACGCAGGCAGTGTTTCTGAGATTTGAAGTCCAAACCAGCATGTGGCACAAGAGGGGAGGAGAATGGACAGAACTAGGCCTGTGGTTGGTTGAGAAACATGATGCAGCAAGTGTGACTATGTTCACTGCTCAGACCTCTGCCATTCAGGAACATACAAAGTACTCCAAACAGATGACCATCCAGTCTCTATTAAAAAAACATGTTCAGGGGAATCATATTCCATGGCTAAACAGTTCTTACCATCAGGAAGTTCTTCCTAATATTTAGGTGAAATCTCATTTCCTGCAATTTGAATTGGATCAATGTCTAGTCTCTAGATCAATAAAGTGTGAGCTATCTGTTTCCTTGAAAATGTTTAATGGCATGACAAAAGTTCAACCTGAGCTTTGTAAAGCTCATAAATATGTGATGAGTTTTTGGTGCTGCTGATTTGTCTTGATATTGGAACAAATGCATTTATTTATATGCCAGACATTAAAGCACACCTTTGAATAGCTTAGTAATAGTCTTGCCCTTACCAATATTCTCTTGGAAACATTTGCTTACATTTACATAGGCACTGTAAACATCTCAGACACAGAATAAAGAAGGAAAAGAGCACGCCTCATTTCCTCCAGAGAGTTCTTCATTTTTTAAAGCTTTTCTCATTTACAGCATCATTCATGATTTAAATTTCAAGACAACACAAACCTTCTTTTCCTGAGAGAATAAGAATCACATAGTAAAAGGGGGATTTTGGGAGGGGGGGGGTTAATATATCTCATAAGTTCTGTTTTTAAAAGTGATCCTTGTAGCAGCTAATAAATTTTAAATGCATACAACAAAGGTACAGTTTAGTATTAGTCACATACTCATTTATATTTAATATCAAAATATATTACATATTCTGTCCTACCTTTCTTCTAAGGAACTCAGTCATCGGGGGGTTCCTTTCAACAGATTCCCTCCTTGTAACTGAAAAAGATTAGTTAGTTAGTACTATGGCATTTTGATGTGTCACAATACTTTTCTCTAAATTTAACCTTGAATGAACTTTCCATTGTGATCTAATGGATCAGAAAAAGTCACACAGAAGAGGCTAGGCCACTTGAAATCATGGAGGCTAGCCAAGGGGGAAAACTGGAAATGTTATCAGTTAAACAAAGTGGACAGAGATTTGCATAACATTTTCCTATATTATTTTATAAGTGCTGATGCAAAAAGGAAAATAAATACTGCAAGTTAAATACTGTTAGCCCTCCACATCCTCTGGGGGTAGGGGCACATGACCCCAGTAAAAGTAAAAACTACAAATAAAAAATTCCATGTATTTTCCACATTTTTGGAAATTTCTAGGTTTTCCCAGCATCATTCTAAGGTCAACTTGTACTGTAAGGTGACCATAACATTGCATTGAAGAAGATTGAGATTATCAAAGAAGTATTATTCTCTATACATATTCTAGGGGCCCAACCAGACAGGGCCTATATCCCAGGCCCTCTCACACTTTTATTACTGATGCCTCCAGTAAAAGATGCTTAACTGAGACAAAACAGGAAAACCCTGCTTTATCCAGAATTAATTAGATAGTCCATTAGACCTGCACCATTGTGAATAGCCCAGGTCTAATGGGTTATGGGTCCTGTGTGGACAGGCCCATGGGGAGTCCTAGGACTTTCCTGGGGCCTGTCCATACACTCATCTCGCAGCACCTGGGGAGCCCAAAGATGCTAGATGGCCCCCACCCCCTTCCCAAACTTTGCCAGAAAAGTCCTAAAAACAGTTAAGAACCTATTGGGCCACCATTAGACCTTGCAGCATACTTTCCTGGAGTGTACTAATTATGTGCAAGGAAGTGAGGGGAGGGGGGGGAAACCACCCCCAGCCCTCTCACACATAATTGGTGCATTCTACACTGATGTTTTCTTAGCTCTTTGGGGGCCTCTTTGTGTGGCTGAGTGCCCTGCAGGTGTCTTCTTTTTATCCCGCATCCTCTGGAGGCAACAGGTGTTTCTGCTGGACCCTTGCTTGCTGTACGTTAGTCCAGTCAGGGGCTGAGCCTGCAAAGAGCTGGGATCAAAGGCAGCTGCAAACAGCTCACAAACAAATGCTATAAGACAGTTCACAAGAAGCAAATGATGCAAGCAGCTCACAGAAACAAACTCTGCCTCTTTCTTCCAGCTCCTCCTAGCTGCATGCTGATGTTTCCTTGGCTCTTTGGTAGGTGTTGTGTGTCTCAACAAAGAGGACAACAATGGCAAATTCTCCCTGACAAACCTTACCAAGAAAGTATTGTAATATATTCACCTTATAGTCATCATAAGTCAGAAGCAACACATAAGCACAATATCACAACAACAATAACATGTCAAGAGCAGATATTTCTTTTTGTCATAAGAAAGAGGTGAGACTGTGTAGGTATTAGGCCAGTATCTGAATGTTATAATAAGTAGTTGAGGATCTGTAAACTGAAGGTGAATCCCAACAAGATGGAACAGGGATTTAGGTTCAAGAATTAAATAAGTGATGTGTTTGCATTTGCTTTGAAGGAACACCTATATATCTATAGATATTCCTAAATCTACCTCTGGAAGTGAGAATGACAAAAATGTATAGTTTGCTTTCTAGCTGCAGTTGAGATGACTTCAGGGTCTAGTAGTTTGATGAGTTTAGGGATTTTGCAATCGTTTTTTGCACACACAGGTTAGAACAGTGCCATCACTTGGTCAGATCCAACTTTTCAGAATTTAACAGCTCATTTATACTCCAAACTGGTCCCAGGGTTGGTGGATGCCACACCATCCAGCAGGGCTGAAACTGCCTTTGCTGTCTCCTATTGCCTCTACTGAAGCTTCAGCAAAGGCACCCAGCAATGACTAGGAGGTCTCCAGAACAGTGGCATGAGAGTGACACGGCCTTGATCCATCTCCCTTTTCCTCTGTCATCAATGGCAAACCTCCTCTATATGTGTGGGGTGCATGGGATTCCACCTCTATTTGTTGCCTATGTTTTCATATCAATGTTTGTCTATCTGTATCATCTTCTATCTATCCATCAAATAGTACTTATTTAAATGTAACTTTTAAGTACAACTTAGTAAGCTTCACTTCTGTGGAAGCAAGGTTGATGATAGCATACAAATAATTATAAACTTTTAACTATAGTTTTAATGACTACTGGCTTTATATTACTACCTATATAATGACAATGTTAATATTGTACAACCACGATTCAGCTATAGTTTATGGCATAAGTGGAATTTGGCAGCAATTATTTGCAGTACACTTAAAAGCCAAGACATAATTGAATAAAAATATTCTAGAGTTCTATTAATAACCCAACACTGGTTTTATTTTCAACCTAAGATCATTTATTATCATTTAACCCAAACTGTTAACCTGTAGACTGAATACCTCTCTATCCAGCTATCAAATTTAATTTTTAATGTTTGACAAAACATTATAATAATAATAATAATAATACTTTAATATTTGTGAGTCGCCCTCCACCAGTGGTGCTCCGGGCGACTTACATCATTTAAAAACCCTAAAACAGCAATATACAACAGTTTAAAATGGATACAAGTCTGAGGAAGGCTCAGACATTCAGAGGTACCGATCAGGCCCCAAACGCTAGGCAGAAGAGCCAGGTCTTTAGGTCTGACCGGAATCTAGTTAGGGTCAGAGTGGCTCTGAGGGCAGGTGGCAATGAGTTCCAGATCCTGGGGGCCGCCACGGAAAAGGCTCTCCGCTGGGTTTCCATCAGCCGAGCCTCTCGCACCCCGGGGATGGTCATGCGATCGCCATTTATGGCACGTGCTGGCCTCACGCTGTGTTGGACCGTCAGCCGGTCACTCAAGTATGCTGGCCCAATATTGTGCCGAGCTTTAAAAGTGAGCACCAGAAGTTTGTAGAGCACTCTGAACTCTAAGGGCAGCCAGTGGAGATCTTTTAAAATAGGAGAAATGTGGTCCCTCACTGATGACCCAGAGATGAGTCTGGCCGCTGCGTTGTGGATGAGTTTCAGCCTCTTGGTTGTGGAGAGGGGAGGCCCACATATAGGGCGTTGCAATAATCAAGACGCGAGACAACAGTGGCATGTACCACGGTTCTCAGCGCCTCAGATGGTAGGTAGGGGGCCAGCCGTCGGGCCCTACGGAGATGGAAGAAGGCGCCTTTTGCTGCCGCCTGATCTGGGCCTCCATCGTTAGTTTTTCGTCCAGGATCACTCCCAGGCTTTTCACTGCCGGAGCCGGGGATAAGGGCTCGCCTCAAAGGGTGGCAGTGATGGGTGAGAGGCGGGTCGGCCAGGCCAGAGGATCTCCGTTTTGGCTGGGTTGATTTTGAGTCTATGTGCTCTGAGCCAGCTCGTCACCGCTCTCAATCCTTGGCTGAAACTGTCCGGCACCGACGATGACCCTGGGTCAAGCTTCAGGAGCAGCTGTGTATCGTCCGCATATTGGTAGCAGGAGAACCCATGGCCCCTGGCAATGCTAGCCAGAGGCTGGACGTAGATGTTGAAGAGGGTGGGAGATAGGATGGCACCCTGGGGACTCCACATTCCAGTTCGCTTTTCCTAGAGACTTGACCCTGCCACTCGACCCGCTGCGAGCGGCCTCGCAGGAACGATTCCAGCCAGGTCAAAGCCTTGTCTCGGATCCCAGAGGCAGCCAGGCGGTCGAGGAGCAAGTCGTGATCAACGGTGTCAAAAGCCGCGGTTAGGTCCAGAAGGACTAGGACTGCCGAGCCCCCCGGTCCAGTTGACGGCGGATGTCGTCAGTGATCGCTACGAGGACGGATTCCACTCCGTGACCTGCGCGGAAACCCGACTGGGACGGGTCTAGGCCCCGGATTGATCTAGGAAGTCCCGTACTGGGCTTTCTACCGCTCGCTCTAAGAGCGTACCCAGAAAGGGTAGGTTGGCAACCGGGCGGTAGCTTGCTGGGTCATCCGGGTCGAGGTTCGTCTTTTTCAAGAGGGGGCTGACTCTGGCCTCTTTCAGGGAGTTCGGAAAGGTGCCTGTCTCTAGGGAGAGATTTATGAGGGCATTACCATAGGAGACTCCTAAAATAGGCTCTGCTGTAATAAACCGATCTGCCTGCCCAGCCCTTCTTACCACACAAACCATATTTGAATATGCTTTGAGAAAGTTCAAAACACATTGGTCCTGTTGCAGCTGCAGAGACATAACCTGTCCCAATATTTACAATTTGTATCTTCATACATATCAGAACGGCACAACTTTGAGAGTTCAGAGCTTTGAAGCTGCACATCTCTGAACTTTTGGGATTTCACAGTATTGAAGTGGCAGCCATATGCACACTTAAATATTTTTAAAATAAGCAATTTAAATGCCTTTTCTATTGTGTTTATTTGTCAAGTGAGAGATGTCCATTGAACTGTTTTCATTTTATACAACTTTAGTACAACTTGAAAACTGAGTTGTTTTGGTGGCACTGTCCCATTTTTTTTCCTTTTAGTCTTAGCAAATGCAGGAGGAAATTATTGAAAATTAAAGTACTGATGCATTAAGCCAGAAGTTCTCAGGCTTTGACCTTCTGGATGTTTGGACTTCAACTCCTAGTATTTCTAAATATTGGCCTTACAGACTGGGATTTCTGGTCCAAAACATCTGGAATACCAATAGGCATATGGAAATCCTCTGTCTTATTTCCCATTTAGCCTTTCTAGATCTATGAGCAGATTGGTATATTTAGCCTTTACCTCACTCCTTTTTCTGAGGTCACTTCCTTCTATTTCTTCTCCAAGCTGGAGAAGGCAGCACATGTAGGCCCCTTCCACACAGCTGTATACAATCCACATTGAACTGGTTTATATGGCAGTGTGGACTCAGATAACCCAGTTCAAAGAAGATATTGTGGATTATGTGTCTTTATATTCTGGATTATATGGCTGTGTGGAAGATCCTAAAGCCTCAACAATGACTGCCTGGGAAATACATGCAATACAGCTGTAGGAGCTTCTGTAACTAAGACTGTGAATTCTGAACTATGTTTGAATTAATATCCTGGAGCAATAAACATGTGCTTTTGGGGGGTCACCTTCCTATGACCACCCAGCATACAGTAGCTGTTTCTTTTTTATAACCCAAAGTTCACTGTACAGCACTCTACAAGTATAAATGCCAAATATTGATAGAAAAAAAGATCTTGTCTCACTATTCCCATTATGTTGTAGTAGAGCCTGTGAGTAACATTACAAATAGGAGTTTGAGTGCCAGGGTGGGGAAAAGGACTACTCGGGAGCAAGATTCAGGTGATGAGCAACAAAGGAAGTGGATCCGGGATATACTTACAGAACCTACAGATGAGGATACATTTGAGGGATTTTCTGGGAGTGATGGGTCTGAGAGTGGAGAGGATATTATGGAGAGAGATGAAGGTGATACAGGGGATGATATGGATTGGACTAAGATGATGGAGGTGCAAGCTGTTTGAGAGGTTTTCCAGGGGTGAGGACTGTCATTTTGAGGATCCAACGGAATCCTGGGGAGAACTAAGTTTTGACAGAAGATGGATGGGCTGGAGGGGAAGGCAAGGAACTTCACAGGAGGATTTGGTTACAGCTGAAAGTTGTAATGAGAAGGTGTTGGCCAGTTCATTTTCTGAGGAAGAATTATAGATAAAAGTGTGACTGTGAACAATGGGAATTTGCAGATGGTAAGGTGTTTTTGGCGTTCGTGCTTTGGGTGCTGTGTGTTGGGAACCTGCTGCTGCCCGCTTTGTATTTGGCGTTCACGTTTTGATCTGTCTGATTTCCTGTTGCTTGCTTGCGTGTATTGACTTGGACTGGCTACTCATATTGTGGATCTCTCCTTCCCCTTGACTCGAAACGGCTCTGGTGTGGACGCTTTCTTTGTTGACATAAGGAATTATGCTGGGACTGCTTTCACCCATGACGACCCTGGACTGCTTTGGACGACTCTTCAATCTTCATGTGCCTCTCCTTTTGATCTGCTGTTTGTTTTTGTGTCTTTTTGCCCTGTTTCTTTGGGTGTCATTATTTCATTGGGATTTTCTAGTGACTGTTTAAAGTCCAGATTATCTGCAAGTTGCAGTTTACTGCATTTTCATTCAGCATTTTGTGTTCATAGACTATCTGCACTGAGTTTTAAGTGCTTTTTGATGCTTGAGTTGTTCTGCAACATTGTTATTTGAACTCTAATAAACTCTATTTTGAAACACCTTCTGGTCTGGCCCTTTAAGGCACCTGATCTATGACACATGATAGTATACAATGCTTTATCTAATGCAACCACAAAGCAATGCAGAGGGGAAAGGGAGGGAATAATTTTAAGATGTGCTTTTCATGTAGGTGTTTTTGTGTCATCACAAACTTTTATTATTCTTTCATTCCAAGTGTTAATCTTTGGAGTTTTCTCTGCAAATAGAAAGAGTTGATATATTAATCAGAGAACCCACATAATCTTTAGAGGCTGTAATTGTTTTCAGTGCAGAAGTTAACACTATAATCTGGTCATTATAAAGTATAATGGTTCTGATGGATTAGATTGATACGCCTACTTTGTTTGACTTGACAAACAAATGAACATAATGAACAATTAGTACAATTACTCAACATTTATGTCAACAATGTTAAGAATGGTGTGTTTTTTGGAATGAATACCAGCTATTTCATTTATACATTACTAAAACCTATGAATGCACAATCTTTAGTTATTCTGCCATAATCAACATTTCCCAGATGAATTTTGCAGCCCCACTCTCCTGAATTAACAGTATATGACACTTTTCAGAGTTCTTGAAACTCCATTGGGCTTCTAACTATCATTGTAGTTTTCCCAAATGTACTCCCCTGTGAACAGATTCTTGTCAGAATACCTTTTTTCATGATATTAAATCAAATTGTCAGTCCCAACTAGGATACAGCCCAGTAAATCAAAAGAAACTAGATGTATTAATTTCCCATTTGTTCAGTAATAGGTTTCTCTAGTTGGGATTTAGGCACTGAATTCTTTTGCTAATAGAATATGGCACAGTAGGTTTTCCTCCTCTTTTTATAGCTTGCGGTTTTCATTGCAACAGAATGCATTCCAATCCCTTGCCTGCCATTCTCATCTGAAGGGTTGGGAAATTGTTTGGAAGAGAAATTAAGGTTAGGCGGCCCTCTCACCTTCTGTCAAACAGAACGTCCAGTGGACCAGATTCCTTCTAGGAAAAAGTGCAGTTCTTCCATTCACAGAAGAGTAGATCAGACCAAAGTCATTCATTTCAATCAATTTGTGTTAGGACTGAAGAAAAAGAAATGGCAATAGTTCAGAAAATTCTGTTTTCTTAACACAATACGATTTCTGAAAATCCATTATGTGGCAGTATAGAGACACCCCTTTCTACAAAAGGATTTTTCAGTAAAACAACAAATTATTTGTCCTATTAACTCATTCTCCACAATTGTGTGTGCGTTCCTCCTGGAAGTGTTTGTGGTCCTCCCTTTCTCCTCTATTGCTGTTCAATTTTATGATTCCAGTATAATCAAAATAAAGGGTTCATCGTTATTCACAGATACAGATATCCATTGAGGTCTAGGAATTAGCTGGAATGTCTGGCCAGGCGGTTTGGACCCAGTATTTCTCTTCTGGTGGGGCCTACTAGCCCCTGCCGCAGGCACGTGGTGCCATGGCCTACCAAAAAAAGGGGGGGGAAGAGCTGTGCGTGGCTCACCCTCGCTCTGGGGGAGCAGTTTAGGCTCTTGTTCATCTCTCCTGGTCAGGCAGGCTGTGTGGCAGGCAGGGCCTCCTCCCCTCGCCCGGCCTCACTGGGGACCTTCTGTTTTTCCTACGGCTCTGTGTCCTCCTCCCGGCATTGCCACCATCTTGGCTGCATGGCGGCCTCCCCTGGCCACTGCAATTTTGGGCCTTGTGTTGGGGCTATTCAACAGGCGGTGGCCATTTTAGGGTAGGAGCTCTATCTGCCATTTTGAATAAAGCTTATTGGCCAATGTAACACCCTCCCCATTAGGGATGAGGATGGGGGTCGGCTCCACCCTGGCTTTCCACCCCCTCATTCACCATATTCCCGGTTGGGGTCTATGGCTTGCAAGGGGTGTTGGCCCAATATAGCTGGGATTACATCCTGGAACACACACACACACACACACACACACACACACACCAAAATACAATTCAATTCTAATTATTAGGAGTGGCTATGCAACTAAGCGTATGTATATATTACTAACCAGATTAGCTGTGTAACTGTCAAATTGGAGTCCCTCTTATTCATGCATATTGAATATGCTAGTTATTTCATCGATCCGCTCCTGCCATCTGTCCACAACGAGGCAACGAGCCTTCTCTGCTGCGGCCCCTGTATTATGGAATACACTCCCAGCTGACACCCGTGCACTCTCAAAGCTTATTCCTTTCCGGAGGGCATGCAAGACCGCCCTTTTTAGACTTGCTTTTAGTTAAACCGGAAATGTATTCTGCCTGACCATTGTCTCATGAGTTTTAAGGAATTCTGTAATTCCTAATATTTTTAACATTTGTTGTATTTCGGGTGTTTTTATTGTATGCATTGTATGTTATGTGATCTGCCCCGAGCCTGCAGGGAGGAGCGGAATATAAAATTGAATAAATAAATAAATAAATGAATATAATTCTCCTCCTTTTTTCACAGGCTGCCTCCCAAAAAGAAGATGGGTGGCCCTAAGGGAAAGGTTCCAGTGAAGAAGAGCACTGCAAAGCGCCCTTCCCTTCCTGCTGTCTCATCATTGGAGGGTGAGGGCATCTCGTCAGAGGACCTCAACACCCTTATAGCACGGATCCATGCAATAGAACAAAATACGGGTGGGGCTAGCCCCATGGCTGGCTCCTGGCTAGTACGACGGGCTAGCAAACAGCTGATATTTAAAACTCTTCTCTCTCGCATTTCTGTTATAGAGACCACCTTGGATTTGGAAGAGTGGAGTGCTCAGACACCTCCAGATGCACTGCCTCCCCCTGGGTCCAGTGAGGTCCCACCAGTCATGGAGCTGCAACTGCCACCATGGCCAATAACACCACTTGAGTTCATACCACTGGCTTCCAGCAGCCTCGAGGTGTTACACAACCAGCTTCAACACTGCTGTCAATACAATTAGCCCCCTCGATGACCACCACCTCGGATTGGCTACCAGAGGTCCTGTTGCCCACCCCGCCAACAGAAAAACCAACCACATCCCAAGGTACCTCCACCACACTTTCATGGTCCTGGGACCAGAGCCAATCACAGAACAAGGTCCAGGCCCAGCCAATAGATATGGCTGGTGCCAGTTCGGGTGAGAAAACTACAGTTACTCCCCCTTCAAACCACATCATATGCCTCACCTACGCTCGAAGCAGCTAATCAATACTGGGACACTGACAAATGGCTGCCGCATGCTACACCATTCTTGAGCTCAACATTGTTAGGATCACACCTTGCTCCAAAGACCATTGAGAGAATATTAAGGAATGAGTACATTGACACATTTTCTCTGTACTTTAGAGGCTTAGACAAAAAAGAAAAGGATGAATTGGATGAGAAAAGCAGAGAAAGGATTTTTAAAAGGGAAAGTTGAGCAGAATTGGGAATATTGGCTGTCATGTTACACCATTTATACAGCGTTGCTTTCCGGGGCTCACCCTTACAGGGCAAAGTCTCTCTTCCAATACCAAAATATCATATATGGGGCTTATGTCAATGGCTCAATTAATGCATGGCTTGATTACAATAAGCGCTTCCATTCTGAAGCATCAAGCCGGCCTGATCAACGCTGGGACTTAATCAACAACCAGATTTGGTTGGAAGTTATGAACCCAGCTCGAGCCTCAACCAGTTTAAAGGCGGATAGCGGCCATACAGTCCAAAACAAAGGAGGGCAGCCCTTTTGGAAAGGGGCTCCCCAGCAGTGGCCTCAGTGCCAAAGGACAATGTGCTGGGAATATGCGGCTCAGGGAGCCTGTTCACGAAGGAACTGCCACTGTCAACATTCCTACTATATCTGTTTTGGGACCCACTCAACTAAAAACTGCCCCAAGGGCCGATCAAACAGAGCTGGTAATAGGGACAACCAATTTAACAAAAAGCCCCCAACCCAGCCTTTTATTCCCAAAGGGCCCCAGCCCAATTAAATTAGACAAGTTAAAACACTGGCTTCAAACTTACCCAGACAAGTCATCAGCTGACTACTTACTTCATGGTTTTTCAGAGGGTCTCCGTATTCCAGCACAAGGCCCAGGTTCACCTCAGCTGTCACCAAATTTAAAATCAACAATTGGAATGGAGCTTCTAGTCCAACAAAACATTGACAAAGAATTTAAAGAGGGCAGGGTTTTGGGCCCATTCACATCACCACCAATCCCCAGTCTACGAATATACCCTTTAGGGATTGTACCCAAAAAGTCAAAAGGAGAATACCGCCTCATTCACCACTTGTCCTATCCCAAGGGCAAGTCTGCGAACGACACAATACCCCGCAAACAATGTTCAGTGCAATACACATCTTTTCACGTGGCAGTGCATCTCATTCGGCGTTTTGGACTCGGGGCAGAACTGGCTAAATGCGAGACTAAGTCTGCATTCCGGCTGCTCCTTGTCGACCCACTGGACTTTGAGTTGCTGGGCTTCCAATTTCAGGGCAGTTTCTACATGGACCGGTGTCGCACACCAGCATAGAAACCTGAGCCCTTAGAATCCAAACACACAACTTCAGCTGGAGAAAATAGTCTTTTATTGAAGAAAAACAGCAAGCAATAAACCAATAGAAAATATATCAAAGCAATGAGAGTCCAATCAATAATCCAAGGAAATGTTCCAAATGCTATAGGCTAAGTAAAGCTATAAAGTTCTTTTTAAATCCAAGCAGGCTAGTTTCAGTAATGGATAAGTCAAAAGATGTCCAAGGAAGATCAAAGTCCAGACTTGAGTACTTAAGCTCAAAAACACATGAGACCGGGAACATAGGAGGCTAAAAGCAGGAGCAGAAATTCATGAAGCTTAATTGCAAAAGCTGTCCTGAATCTGAAGATTCAAACTGCAAGGCATGGCTATTAGAAACTAGATTTCCCTCACTCCCCTCCCATACTCTTGGAAAACGAAACCACTGAGGGAAGTATGGACCTTGAGCTGCCCATTAGCACATTCCTTCTTGCTATCCAAAGTTGCACAGGCAGGTGCATTATCTGTCTGATTCCCAAGAGAACCAGACTCCCTAACAGCATTTTCCAAACACTGTCTCTGGAAGACAAATGCAAAAGTTTCATCTCTCTCATGAACTGTGGCTGCCCCAATCCCTTGCACAGTAGATCCCAGAATCCCTACTGATGACACAGGCCCAACAACTGGGCACTACCTATGGGCTGCTTGGGCCCATGTGCGGCCTTTGAAAAATTCAGTACTTTCCCAGAATGGGCAATCAAGACCAAATCTAGCATGCCTGGGGTGGAGCATTATCTCAACGACTTCTTATTCATGGGAAAACCGGGGTCAGGACAATGCGGGGCCTTGTTAAGATAATTTCAACAGCTTGCAGCTCAACTGGGCATCCCATTGGCCAAGGAGAAAACAGAAGGCCCTTTCACAGTTTTAACATTTTTAGGAATTGAACTAGACACCATTATTCAGTATTCCAGGCTGCCCCCTGGTAAGGTGGCAGACTTGATGCGCAGAACCCAATGCTTTATGCTCCAAAAAAAGGCCACCCTAAAGCAATTCCAGGAGCTCATTGGATATTTAAACTTTGCTTGTAAGGTGGTGGCCCCTGGAAGTGCATTCTTGCGAAGGCTGTGATGCCATCACAGGCGTGACTCTGTCCCATCACCACATCAGGTTTACGTGGTCCATTAAAGCTGATCTTTCAATACGGTCAGAGTTCTTATAAGACTTTAATGGAGTCTCCTTTTGGAGACCAGAGTTAATGTTAAAGGATGCTCTGATGAGATGCCTCAGGTTCGGTGGGTTTTTGGAGTATACCATTGGTGTGCTGAAATTTGGCCCCAGCTATGGCACACCCAGGGGATCACCACTGACCTGACCTTGCAGTTACATTATGGGTTGGGAGCTTTACAAATTCGACTGATCATTTTTGGTGCGACAACCTCACCACTGTACTAGCATCCAAGTCGCCCCGAGTGATGAGCACCTTAAGGCACTTTACACTCCATTGCCTAAAGTTTAACATCATGTTTCAGGCTTTCCACATTATGGCCCTAGATAACTCACTAGCCAACGCCCTGTCTCACATGCATATGGAGCGCTTCAGGCAACTCGCGCCTAACACAGACGTTCAACTGGAACTCATGCCAGACCACCTTTGGCAGGTTGGAGTGAGGAAGTTTTGAAGGGTATGGCATGGGATTTGGCATTGAGTTCAAGGAAGTCATATGTTAGGGCCATTCAAGAATTTACAGACTTTAGACAATATTACAGCTTACCCAACATTAGTCCATTTCCCTATGAACACATAACACAGTTTTGTGTTTACCTACATAGAAAGGGTCTATCACCACATTCAATTAGGTCAAAATTATCAGTGTTAGCCTATTGGGCACAGGCACAGGGCCTTCCTGACCCCACTAATGATTTCCGTTTACACAAAATTATTTTGGGTTGGTCCCGTCAACACAGTCCAGCCCATGATAACAGAGAACCCCTGACTCCAGACATTCTAAAGGGTTTTAAAACAAACATGGCCTGAGGTTTGTCAGTCTGGATACAAACAGCTATTGGTCCATGCCGCCTCACTGACAGCCTTTTTAGCCGCCCTGAGGATAAATAAAAGAAATGAGAAGTCCCAACAGGCTTTGTTAAATTTGGATATACAAATGGGACAAAAGAGACTCAAAATTTTGATTAGATCGTCCAAGACTGATCAGCAAGCTAAGGGCAGCATTATTAGATTTGCAATGTGCAGCGACGAAGACTTGTGCCCAGTCATAGCTTTGACCCAGTTTAGGCCAATTCATGGTAACACACCAGGCTATATGTTCTGCCATCAGGATGGCACCCCCCTGACAAAATACCAGTTTTGGGTGATCACAGACAAAGCACTCAAGAAGCTGGGTGTTGGTCACCAAAAATTTGGAATCCATTCATTCCGAATTGGGGCTGCATCCTCAGCTGCACAGTTAGGCTATGGGACAGAAACCATAAAAGCTATTAGGTGATGGAAGTCTGATGCATACAAATGGTATGTTCATACACTGTTTTGATAACCTGTTTCTCTTTTCAGATTTGACCGCGCTGGTGCATAGTCAAAGAGTTCTTATATGCGGACATGCCCACTGGGCCGAGAGAATCACCCGGAAGACTCCATTTGGCCAGTATCTTGGTTTGGGCTCTGTTGCCACGATTGAATGGAAAGGCTTGAGAAGCCTTTGTTGGGATGGTATGATCCCCTTGTTATTACACAATAGGAGTGGGACCCCTTCTGATGTTTTAATCCTCCACTTGAGAGGCAACAACCTTGGCTTACAGAATGGTAATGCTACTACAGGCACGAGATGATGTCTATAGGATATGGCAGGCATGGCCCCGGGTTCACCTTGTTTGGTCTGCAATTATCCCAAGCCTCAAGTGGCCGGGAGGCGGTGAAGTGAGGAAACTGAAAGGGCCAGAAAGCGTGTGAACAGGGCCATGCGCACAGCCCTTGCATAAGGCAGGGGATCTTACATTCACCATGATCAAATTACACATGACAAAACACATTTCTACTGCACAGATGGTGTCCATCTGTCCGATCCTGCCAATTCACAGTTCTTAACTGATTTACAGTTGGGTATTAGGATGGTGTTAAGGGATTTGGTGGGGGATGGGGGCGAAATGGACATTTGCTTCCAATCCTTCACATGAATAGCATGGAAAAATACAAAGGTCACTGCTTAAAGGCGTGTGGGTCATAACACAATTCACTTATCTGGGTGGCAGTTGAAGGGTGAGGCCCAGAAACTGGAGAGCCCGGTCTCAATAATTTGAAAGAGGCATCTCCAGCGTTTCCCTTTGAGGTTGCCCAGTTTGTCTCATCAGGGGATCCAGGTGTGTCGCCCTGAATAGCCGAGGGGTAGACTGCTGAAGGACGCTACCTTGGCTTTGCAACACCAAGTTCCATTGACACCTAAATTTAGTTCAGTTGGAAAAGTTAAATATGTAACATTTAATAAAAGTTGCCCAAATTTGAACCCAAAGATATTGTTGTCTGGTCTCATTATTTCGGGGGTTGGAAAACAAATATTTTCAACAGATACAGGGTCATACTGTAACAGTAGATATAATTTGGTGTAGTAGCTTGAGCATTGAACTAAAATTCTAGGGAAACCAGAATATGAATTCCCACCCATCCATGGAAAATCACTCAATGACTTTGAAGAATTCATACTCTCTCAGTCTAAGAGGAAGGAAGTAGCAATCCTTAGACCAATTAAAACACATGTCACAAATTCAGGAGGCATCAGGAAAGATGCATGATTCTGTTAGTTGCACATTCACTCACGTTCAAATGTATTCACACTAGATGCAGTGGTTCTCAACCTGTGGGTCCCCAGATTGTTTTGGCCTTCAATTCCCAGAAATCCTAACAGCTGGTAAACTGGCTGGGATTTCTGGGAGTTGCAGGTCTAAACACCTAAGGACCCACAGGTTGAGAACCGCTGAGAATCTATCCACTTTAAATCCTGAGCTGCCTCCTGCAGATTTCTGGCATTTGTAATTTATTGAGGCCCAGGACCTCTCTGGCTGAGTAGTTTAAAGGTCTCTCCCTAAACTACAAACCCCAGACTTCTGCAGGAGGCAGCAACAAGATTTATAGTGGATAGATGCTCTAGTGTGATGAAGTCCCATAGCTCATATTCTTTCCTTGCTTTTTATGAGGAAATATGTAGGATTTGTTCAATACTCTACAAAAATGAATTACAAGAAAATATTTTATCCCCAGTTACAAAATATAGATTATTAGATCCTTCTGGTTGATGTTAAATGAAGGGTAGTATCTGTGCTCCCAGTAAATTATCTTTAGTAGACCATATTCTACAGGGATTAATTTATTCATAGTCATTTTTCTTAATGAAGCAGGAAGCCTATTGGATTTGAGTTAAACAATTGCGTTACAGAGTTGCTGTAATTTTTTGGGGCTGTATGGCCATGTTCCAGAAGCATTCTCTCCTGACATTTCACCTGCATCTATGACAGGCATCCTCAGAGGTTGTGAGGCAGAATTGCTTTACATACAATATATGCAACCACATAATACTTTCAGAGTTACGTAACAAATTACTTCTGCCTTGAATGAGATCATTCCCATGTGTTGAAGGAGACATTTTATACTATATCGTAATTCTGAATAACAACAAAAAATTACAACAATACCAAATGGGACCCATGGACCCCAGTGTTAGATGAAAGCTGCAATTGTCAGACCATTTATTCTGGAACACTTTCACTAAATTTAATTAATTTTTTTAAAATATAAATGGTCTGAATGTTGTGAATTTAATATCTTTTTTTGAATTTTTCCACCAGTAAGGGAAGACTTGCTGAAGAGTTACATATATACAATATAATGCAGTTTAACAGTGTTAAAGTGCATTATATTTTATTTATTTATTTATTTATTATTCACTCTTATATACCACTCCTTCCGGCAGGCTCATATAATGCAGTTAATCTGCTTAATGAAACTTCATTATATGGTAGTGTAGGTGGAGCTAAAATATAAAGCTGAATTCCTTTGACAAGGTTAGCAACTCACATCTATAAAATAAAAAGAGACTCACACTGAAGTTTAGGTTACATATTAGTGGGACACTATGCAATGCAAACAAATAATATCTGTGGGCCCTTCTAGACAAGCCTTATATCTCAGGATCTGATCCCAGGTTTTCTGCTTTAAACTGGATTATATGATTCTTCAGTGCTAGATAATCTGGGATAAACAGAAAACTTGGGATCACATCCTTGAATATGGGGCCTGTGTCAAGTTGGACGTAAGAATGAGCCCATCACCTGTTCTGGGAGGTTCTGAGAGTTCTAGCCCTCAAAAAGTCGCTTTCCAAAGCATTATTCCTGATCTAGCAAATGTTTCTGCTTTTGCACAGGCATGTTGTTGTTACATACCTTCAACAAAATTATAGCAACTCTAAGGGGATTTTTTTTTGCTGAATCTGTTCTGAGGAGTCTTACAATTGTTTTCCTCTTCAGGAAGAAGGACCTGCCCAAAGTAACCTGTGCCTTGGCAGGAACTGAATTCCTACTCCAACACCACAATGACTTTCTTACATGCAGTCTTTGTTTTTTGTTCTGTTCTCATGATATGTGCAAAAATGAAGCTTCTTTTGTTATCAGTGCCATTCAGTTAGACTATGTATTTTTTAATTGTATGCTGCTTCTTTTTCAACTTGATTTTCATTCTGAAGGTGTAGGCAATTACGTTGTTACTGAAAGTCTGGGTTGAAGTACACTTTATTTTTTTATTTCTTTTAATTCTTTTTTGAGAGGGCAGAAAAAGCCTTTGTTATTATTTCCTTAGAACCACACATTTCAATCTTATACAGTGGCGCTTTGACATTAGAAAATTCTTTTCCTCGAGGCATTTTTATGTTTTTATGCCATTTTTTAATTAAGCTTCCTCAAAACTCATCTCATTTATTTATCTAGAATCAGTGATGAGAGTCTAATTTTAATGCCTCAAAGATGTTATTGAAACATTTCTCGATAAATTGATTTAAAAAAATATATATAAAAGAGAATCATTAACTACACACAGATCAAAAATCTTTCAGGCTGATGCAAAGTGTAACTTCTTCTCTCCCCCTTCTTTTCATAATTCATGGGGGAAGGTAAATTTTCCTTTTTGGAACCTGAATAAAGTTATTAGAGGCAGCAGCAGGTATTTTATCATTGTCATCAGCAGGCAAAGGATTAATTGCTGTCACTGTTCAGACTCTGGCACCTTGTGGGGTACAAATTACATTTTTGTAACCTCAGGACCTTAATCAAAAACAACATGATCAGAGCTCATATTAATCTGTTGCAGCCAGCCACAGCCATTCCATTGCAAACGAATGCAAGGTCAGCAGTGCAAATGTTGAGGAAGAAAGAAGAAATGGATTTATCAGGAGCATACACATGGTGCGGTCCAGAAGCAACTGCATTGTGAAAAATCAAGAGAACACCAAATTAAAAAGACACATTCATTTCTATTGCCTTTCAGCTGAGTCCCCTCAGTTGTGTGTATTCTTCCACACCCCATTTCTTTTATGCTTCTTGAGCCACATGAATGTGCCCTGCATGCAAATGCTGATAGGAATTATAGAGCAGGGAAGAAGAGTAATTGAACTTTCATAAAATTGTCTATTGTCAAAATGCTTCCCCTTCAAAATATCATTTCAGGCTCTGGACTAATGTTTAAAAATAAGATTTGCTGAGACTTCTTTCAAGGTGCATCTCAGGTTGTATTGTCACATGTAAATGGTGGCCAAGGGCTATGATTATTCAGAGCAGATACAGTGCATTGATAAAATAATAATGACTTTCTATATTGGTGGTAAATAACCACTCCATTATATAGGTCAGTTATATGAATATCCCTCCTATGAACAACTGCCTAGATATGATCACTTAGCTTGTCAGGGAGATGTGGAGAACACTATAGGTTCTCTTAAATGCAACTGAAAATTGTGTGTGTTTCCCCCCGCCTAAGCAAATCTGTTAGAAACTGAAGTGTGAATTCATCTCCCTTTTCAAGTTGTGCTTTGCAACAGTGACTTTCAAGGGTGTTACAGCTTTAAGTTACATGCATCTCTTCAGTTAGATTTTTTGACAAGTTTATGAAACTCTTACAAGTACTTTGAGACATGCAGTTCCTGTAAAGCTCCATTTGTGGGTGAGATCTATTCATCAATGTCTTTTGAGTTATCTGTGAAATTGAAATGAGAGGAGTCACCATGAGCTTTTAGAAATGGAATGCCAACCTTCCTTCCTGATAGCTCATAAGTCATGATGTCCTTTCTGCTTTTCTGGTATGTCAGGAAACATTAGCAATTCTTTGAGGAATTTTACTCCTGGGACAAAAAGGGACATTTTCCCACTAGCATTATATAATGGAGGCTATCATCTGACATTCATAGAAGCATAGAATCATAGAGTTGGAAGAGACCTCATGGGCCATCCAGTCCAACCCCCTGCCAAGAAACAGGAAAATTGCATTCAAAGCACCCCCTCATAGGGCTTGTTCTCCAGACCCTTGATCATTTTAGTCGCCCTCCTCTGGCCACATTCTAGATTATCAATATCTCTCTTCAATTGTGGTGCCCAGAATTGGACACAATATTCCAGGTGTGGTCTAACCAAGGCAGAATAGAGGGGTAGCATGACTTCCTTGGACTTAAACACTATACTCCTATTGATGCAAGCCAAAATCCCATTGGCTTTTTTTTGCCACCACATCACATTGTTGGCTCATGTTTAACTTGTTCATCCGAGTTGCTCCTGTGGAATTCTGGGAAATGTAGTTCAGGGCAGAGTCTTTGGAATTCTCAGCTAGAGAGGTCCCTGACTTCCCTAAACTACATTTCCCAGAATTCTGCATGAGCAGATCTGGCTATTGGCAAACAATAGCCTCCGTTCTATAATGCCAGTGGGAAAACATCCAAGACAAACATTTCAGAGTGCTGAACTATTAAGCATCTAGTTGATCCATTATTTCACCTTAATTTAATTGAGTGTTGTGGCACATAATACCTGTGTGGAGCTAATAAGCATTAGGGAATGCCACTTATTCAGAGACTTCACCCTGATTTCAGGTGGATCATAGAAATACATCACCAAAACTTCCTGCTCTCCCAGTGTTCACGACAGTTTTATGGTGCGTGTGCATAATAGATTGTGCAGTCTATTGAAAAGCACAGATGAAACATGCAGCAACTGCTGACTTTGCTAGTATTGTCTCCAAAACCATTCCAGTGTACTTTTATGAAGAAAGATTGTGGAGACTTGATTGTGAAACAATATATCGCACCACTTTCACTGTTTACATGTTTAAAAATTAACAAGTCCTCATAAATTTGTAATCTTTTTAGAGGCAGCCCATTACAAGAATGTAATCAAAGTCTTCAATTGGAAATGAAAGACTTCCATCATGTTGTCACCAAAAAGAAATGTATTTAAACCTCAGGAGAGACCAGTCCATTTGTGTTGGAGATACATCCCCCTCACCTCACATCACCCAATGTTTATGTGGCTGTTATTAATAATGAGAAATGTTGCCTTTCCCCCACTTCCTTTAAAAAATAATCAGCTCTTAAAATAAAATTCATCCTGGGAAGTTAGCTTTAACCTTAGTAAATTAACTGTTGGATTTAGGCATCTTTAATCTGAATTTTGTCTTCTTTTAAATTTATGAATTTGCAGTTGATTTAAGATCTTTGTCTTAAGGTCACTTGGAATATCCCTCTAATTTATTTTATTGAGGTCATTTGGAATGTCCCCCTAGTTTTATTTTTGATCATGATGCTGTTGGTTTAGTTTAGTTCACCTGGGAGAATGTGTTCCATAGAATCTATTGGGGCTTCCTTCTGAGTGGATGTGCATAGATTTTGCACTGTTAAAACACTTTGCATTTTATTTAACAACTAGCTTGGGGACCCGGCGGTGCCCGGGTCATTTGAGAAGTGCAGCAGGATGTAGAGTGGGTCATGGGGGCTCTGTGTGCCAAGTTTGGTCTTGATCCATCATTATTGGGAGTTGCAGTGGTATCATGAAATTACTGAAGGTAGTGCAAGTCCCATCATCTCTGGTCCACCCTCCCCCAAAGTGTAGTAGGATGTAGATTGGGTCATGGGGGCTCTGTGTGCTAAGTTTGGTCTGTATTGGTGAATGGATGAGGGTTGCATTGTTTTTAGGAAGTGAGTGAAGGTACTTCAAGTCCCATCATCCGTGGTCCGTCTCACACAAAACAGCACCAGGATGTAGAGTGGGTCATGAGGGCTCTGTGTGCCAGGTTTGGTGTTGATCAGTCATTGGATTAGGTTTGTAGCAGGCTTGGGAAGTGAGTGAAGGTACTGCAAGTCCCATCATCCATGTTCTGGCCCCCTCCAAAATTCAGTAGGATGTAGAGAGGGTCACTGGGGCTCTTTGTGCCAAGTGTGGTCTTTCTCGGTGTTTGTTGGGGGCCGCAGTTGTCTGTGGGAACAGAGGGGTGTGAAAGTACTACAAATCCCATCATCCATTGTCAGTCCTCCCCTGAACCTAACCAGGACGTGAAGGCAGTCATAGGGGTTATGTGTGCCAAGTGTGGTCTCGATCAGTAATTGGATGAGGGCCGCAGCAGACTTGGGAAGTGAGTAGAGGTACTTCAAGTCCCATCACCCATGGTCCACCCTCCTCCAATCTGCACCAGAATGTAGAGTGGGTCATGAGGGCTCTGTGTGGCAGGTTTCGTGTTGATCAGTCACAGGATTAGGTTTGTAGCAGTCTTGGAAAGTGAGGGAAGGTACTGCAAGTCCCATCATCCATGTTCTGCCCCCCTCCAAACTTCAGTAGTATGTAGAGTGGGTCACGGGGGGTCTGTGTGCCAAGTCTGGTCTTTATCAGTGTTTGTTGGGGGCCACAGTGGTCTGTGGGAGCAGAGGGGTGTGAAAGTACTACAAATCCCATCATCCATTGTCAGTCCTCCCCAAACCTCACCAGGATGTGAAGGCAGTGAAGGTTATGTATGCCAAGTTTGGTCTCGATCAGTGATTGGATGAGGGTTGCAGCGGACTTGAGAAGTGAGTAGAGGTACTTCAAGTCCCATCATCCATGGTCCACCCTCCTCCAAACTGCACCAGGACATAGAGTGGGTAATGGGGGCTGTGTGTGCTAAGTGTGGTCTGTATTGGTCCTTTTTGGTGGCCTCAGTGGTCTGTGGGAACCAAAGTCTTGGAAAGTACTACAAATCCCATAATACGTGGGTCATGTCAGGGGGTTAGGGGGGTTACGTGTACCAAGTTTGGTGCAGGTCCATCACCCGCGCTGGTCGCTGTGGCCTGTGAAAGTGGCTGCCACATATCCGCCCTCCCGCCTTCCCGCCCTCCCGCCCTCCGCACACATACATACATACAAACATTCCGCTTTATAAAGTTATACAGATTGTAAATGTCATTATATCTGTAGGATGGGCAAAATTGTAAATGTCATATCTGTAGGATGGGCAAAATCCAGTAACATTCTTCCAGATGTTACTGGATTACAGTTTTCACCAGGCCTAATCAGAGTAGTCTGTGAAGAAATGCTGGTCATTGCAATCCAAAAGCATTCCCCTGCCCAATTTGTTAACCCCTATTTTAAGGCAAACTTAATATGTGGTGGTTATTATTAATCAAAATATAGATAAGAACAGCTAGAAAATTAAAAGACCTTAAAGAAGAGATCTAGTAAGGGGCAGGCCAATTTCAGTTATACAAGCCTACAATAGGTACCTCGGTTCCAGTAATAATAATATCTAGTCTTATGAAGAGTCTCTTATATATTTCTCTAACCTTGTCCCAGCTCCTATCCATATCTGATTGTGAGGTAGATTTTCTTGCTTATTTATCCACTTCCACATTTATGCATAGAATTTTTGAAATGTCTCGCTTTCACCTATCTTTTACAAACAATTCATAAGATACCATGTGTATTTTCTGAAATACAATTTTCTGCCATTGACTCAAATGAACATATTTTTCACATATATCTTTATTGTTGCACCAACTGCATTACAACTGCTGAAAATTGACAGATTTCAGACTATAGATTGTTTTGGATTCCATGTTTAGTACTATTTGAATTTGATGCCAATTAGGGGCATGCATGCAGGCAGCTTACAGTTACATATGCATATATGTTATTGAATATATGGGAAAACCCAATTTTGTTTATTAGCTTGCTGTATAATTTCAGTGAGCCTGGTCACTCAATCTAAGCCACTAAACTGGTATGGTGGCACCCCCTTCCTCCACCTGCCCATGCTTGACAGCTTCCAGGAGGAACTGAATGTTGTTCAAGGACCTCATTCCTTGCACAAAGCTACTTACACAAAATACAAATGCAGACATAGTTAAATCTAACACAAATCACATGTTTATATAACAGTAGCCAATGTCTAGCTATGCATGTAGATATGCTCATTTTGGGTAGTCAAAAAAAGGAACTGAACATCATCAGCTGACATGAGTACACCATCCCTTCTGGAACAAAATCATGGATTTCATTGTCCCCGTTATCTCCTCCTAGGTACAGAATTCAATCAGGTACTGCTCTTTCCCTTCACTTAGGTAGTAAGTAGCTTAGCAGTGCTTCCAAATCTGACATTTCCGATGGAGAGTATAGAGAGGAGAAGCAGAGAAAAACATGTATGGAATAGTATTCTTTGCACACTTTGATATAATATCTTAGCTTAGATTTCTCTATATTTATCCACTCCCCAGTTATAAAAATGGAGTCTTAACAGTGATTGCCATATAGTGCATAGAATGCATTGTTTATCATCATTATTCAATATGAGCAATCATTGTATGAAGTCATCAGTCCTTTGCACCACAATATTTTATACATATAGCCTATGTGGGTGGGGAGAAAGTCAAGAAAAATGCTATGTAGCAAAATCTGAGCACCTTTCTTACCTTTCATCTAATGACTTTTTCCTTGCATTTAAAAAGATGTATCACTATCATTAAACAGTGTGCTGGTCCTCGAGGGTTAGACACTCCCAGTGTCTCCTCACATAACTCTTGTTTATCATTGTAGCCTCCCATTGTGTTTTATAAGGAACTCTTAAAATATAATATTTATAGTAGCTTTTTAAAGAAGACTAATTAGAAACTGTCACTTTGTCTTCGGTTAATGTATTCCCATACACAGCTTGAGACTGCAGGGAATGTTAATGGCTCTGAAAACTGCAAGCATTGCTTTTGCAAAACATAGCTGCAACAATGAGATGTTCTGAAATATTTTTCTAGTTCAAAATTCCTCTTTATTATTAACATCAGTTTTAGGTCATGAAGAAGAGGCATAAACTTTTTTTGCTGTCCATGATATGGGACTGTATATCTCCCCTTGCCTTATTGATCAGGAATTAATCAGACAGGCAAATGTTCATGCAGAAAATAAAATTTATAATGGTAGTGTTTATAAATATGGAGTCTAGTTATGTTTTTCATGTTCGTAAAATTTTGTGGAACCACAAGGCATTTCTGCAAGTTGCCATCTTGTGCCCCTATGTTTTCTTCTCCATAAAACTACTAATGATACCCAGCTCTAATTCTAGCTGTTAATGGAATCAGCTCAAGCGGTGGAGGTGCTAAGCCCCTTCACAAGTCTTGGTAGTAAAACAGATATGATCCAGTAAATTGAAAGTGGTTTGCAACAAGATGGAACTTGTATCTTGAGAGCAAATATGATGAGAATTTTGTTGAGTTCAGTTTTGATAAGAATTTACCCAAACACATATTTATTCTTCTTTGAAATAGAAAAACCGTTTTTAATAAAGAAATCAAATGCAGAATAAAATTTAGCTGACAAACCTTTCTAAGGTTGCCCCATGGGTGGCCCCGCACGCATGCGCAGAAGCGCCCATTCTGCCTCTCTGACTTCTCGTGAGCTCTTGGAGGCGGCACGCATGCTGGCGGCATGGAAATAGGAGCAACGACGGAGGAGAAGGACGCTTTGGGGTCGTTTCCTTACCACATCCCAAAGGTTGGTCTTTTTACTTTGGGGTGGGTGCTTGATTGTACTGTGGCATGTCTCTTTGTTTATATTTAACGTTTAAAAATGGCCTTTTAGCTCCAAAGCCTCTCTGCTTGCTTTGTTCCTTGAGAAATATATGTTGGGCAATATGGCAGTGTGGGAGAAATGGGGTGGTTGGATGTATTTTTGCATGCCCCTTTGTTTACCTTGCTGAGTATTAAATGGCCTTGCAGTTCAAAAGCCTCTCTTCTTACTTTCTGGCTGATAATATGTGTGGTAATATGGCAATGTGGGAGAAATGGGGTGGTTGGATGTATTTATGCATGCCCCTTTGTTTACCTTGCTGAGTATTAAATGGCCTTGCAGTTCAACAGCCTCTCTTCTTACTTTCTGGCTGATAATATGTGTGGTAATATGGCAGTGTGGGAGAAATGGGGTGGTTGGATGTATTTATGCATCCCCCTTTGTTTACCTTGCTGAGTATTAAATGGCCTTGCAGTTCAACAGCCTCTCTTCTTACTTTCTGGCTGATAATATGTGTGGTAATATGGCATTGTGGGAGAAATGGGGTGGTTGGATGTATTTTTATGCTCTGTTTTATATTGTTGTTATTAAATTGAAATGTTGATGTTTTATAACTTCATTTTATGTAAACTGCCCTGAGCCTGATGGAAAGAGCGGAACATAAAAATGAATAATAAATATAAATAAATAAATAAGAAAATAGTTATACGTTTTACATTTCTGGGTAGGTGATCTTTGGGACTTGGTTTTTTAATCAGTAGCTCCCATGCTGAAAAAGTGTGAGCACCCCTGTTGTAGAGGATTATCATTGAAAGTGGTCTGGAAATATTAATAAGTAGAAGCTAAAAAATTTATAATTAGCAACTTTCTATGCTGCTCTGTCTGAGCAAACCAGGCTATTTGCCTTTTCTGGAATATACAGCTTCATCTAATGCACAAATTCCCCTGTGCCTCCCAATTTAGCATGCTGTCATCAGTTATGGTTTTGACCTATCATTCAGCAAAATGACATTGGCTATCATTTAGCACACTATCTTGAAAAGGTTCTAGTACTGGCACATCATCCAAGTCTGGTGCTTTCAACATCTCTTCATAAGAATGGCCAATAGTGCCTTGTGCTTTGTAATGTATACTGAAATTTCTCCCAACTGTTGAAACATTGGCACAGCTCTGTGGTCATTCCTTGATGAAATATTCTAGAGAAATTAATGTTTATTTATTTATTTATTTAAAACACACCTTAGAGCACAATAAAATACAGAGCAATAAAACAATTAAAAACAGCAGTACATGATAAAACAATAACAGGATTCGAGAATGTACAACGACCCAGAGCAAATTTACCCGCCGAAAGCCCCTTGAACAGATGAGTTTTGCAGGCTCGCCGAAATGGGGGCAAGTCCTTCATGGCCCGGGTCCCAGCCGGAGGGCGTTCCACAGCATAGGAGCTATGACAGAGAACGCCCTCCGGCGGGTAGATGTCAACCTTGCGAGCTTCGCCGAGGGTATTTCCAAGAGGTTAGAGTCCTCGGACCGTAGTGATCTCGAAGGGCAATATGGGGTGAGACGGTCCCTCAGGTACGCTGGCCCCAGGCCATGCAAGGCCTTAAAGGTAAGTACCAACACTTTGAAGGTGATCCGGTGCTCAATTGGCAGCCAGTGCAGATCCTGCAAAACAGGTGTTATGTGGCAGCCTGCTGGGGTGCCAGATAGGAGCCGGGCGGCAGTGTTCTGCACCAGCTTGAGCTTCCGGGTCACCAACAGAGGAAGGACAACATAGAGCGCGTTGCAGTAATCTAGTCTTGAGATGACCGTGGCTTGGATCACCGTGGCCAGGTCGTTCCGGGAGATATAGGGGGCCAGCCTCCTTGCCTGTCGCAGATGGAAGAAGGCAATCTTGCTGACCGCGGAGACCTGGGCCTCCATGGTCAGCTGGGAGTCCAAATGGACCCCCAGGCTCTTAACGGAAGACGATGGGCATAACGCCACACCATCCAGAGTCGGAAGCTGGGCACCTGCATCGCCCGGGCGGCCCAACCACAAGATCTCCATCTTCGCCGGATTCACCCTCAACCTACTGGCTCGCAGCCATCCAGTAATGGCTTCGAGGAAATGTTGGAAATTATCAGGGACAAAGCCCAGCCTGCCCTCCATCCTCAGGATGAGCTGGGTGTCATCAGCATACTGGTGACACTCCAGCCCATAACTCCACACCAGCTGTGCAAGCGGCTGCATGTAGATGTTAAATAACAGAGGGGAGAGAATGGCCCCCTGCGGAACTCCACAAACTAATGGGGAGCCCTCGGAGACCACCTCGCCCCTCCTCACACGCTGAGACCGCTGGTGGAGGAAGGAGGTCAGCCATTTAAGAGCTGTCCCCTTCACTCCAGCCATGGCCAGGCGGTGGATCAATAGATTGTGGTCGACCATGTCAAACGCTGCCGTGAGGTCCAATAACACGAGCAGCGCAGACCCGCCTTGGTCGAGCTGGCAGCGGAGTTGGTCTGTGATGGAGACCAGAACCGTCTCCGTCCCATGCCCCGAACGGAAGCCGGACTGGAAGGGGTCTAGCCATGTTGCATCATCTAAGAAGGACTGCAACTGCTCCATTACTGCCCTCTCAACTACCTTCCCCAGGTATGAAAGATTCGACACTGGTCGGTAGTTGAACCGCAGGGTCTAATGACGGTTTCTTCAGTAATGGAGCTACCACCGCCTCTTTTAAGCACTCTGGAAAGACTCCTTGCTCAAGGGAGCTGTTTACGATATTCAACAGAGGCCCACGTAACCCCTCCAGGCAAGATCTAACAAGCCAGGAGGGGCACGGGTCAAGGGAGCAGGTGGTAGGCCTGGTTGCAGCCACAATCTTATCAACAGCATCTGCGTCCAGTGGCCGAAACCGGTTGAGGGTGGGCCCGGCGGAGGGCCACGGGGTCTCGAGCTCTTTTACTGTGTTACCTGACTCTCCTGGAATGGGAAGAAGCAAAATGGAATAGACAGGCTGGAGACAATTTAGTATTACTAGCATGAAGACTCAAGAAAGGTAGGATTGGCATATTCCAAATCCACTTCATGTGCGCTTGGTTTTTAACCTACTTTCACTATTATAGGAATCTGTGAATTTATTATTTCTAAATGTTCTCAATATAGTAAATGTGAATTTCACCACAGAGATAGCTATATATTTTCTCTAAAAATTGCTTGTTTATATATTTTTATTGTGTTTAGATAAATATAAACTACTAATACAAGGCCTAAGCACCCTGAAGATACCAGATTTCCTTTGAACTTTGTCCCCTGGGGGACATAGGGTGGAATACAGATAAAGTTTTATTATTATTATGGTTATTATTATTATTACTATTACTTAGAAGCTAATCAGGGTGAGTCTTGATTAGCATTTGGCTGGGAGACCACCAAACACCAGACAAAGTAAGCTAATCAGACAAAAGCGGTAGCAAATTACCCCTGAGTATCCCTTGCCTAAGAGAAGCCTGTGACAATCATGGGATCACCACATCTTGATAGATATATTGAAGATACATGCACACATAAACTGCTAATGCATGTGTCACAACATTTAGAAATAAAAAACCAGAGAATGCTCAAGTTCAAGAAGACTTGCATTAGTCTAAGAGGAAGCAGAGGGGCAAATTTATTTATTTATTTTAAAAATCTATTGGAAGCTATTTCAAATTGTCAATGGGTGGAATGGTCTTCCTCCACCCAGCACACTCTAGATCAGTGGTTGTCAACCTGTGGGTTCCCAGATGTTTTGACCTTCAACTCCCAGAAATCCTAACAGCTGGAAAACTGGCTGAGATTTCTGGGAGTTGTAGGCCAAAACATTTGGGGACCCACAGGTTGAGAATCACTGCTCTAGATGTTTACATGTTCAGCATGACCATAATCTCTACCATTCTGGCTGCTGTTATATGAATGTAGGCCTAACCATCTAGAAGGCATCAAGCTGAGGGAACGTGATTTGTATGAGGAATCAAGTATTCAATAAATTGCTTGATTTCCATGGAATTTGCTGCAGCTTATATGATTGCATTTCAAAATTTTATCATCTCTGTTATGAATAATTCATATCTCAGAAAGACATAATTTTTAAGAACTGAAAGGCACCTTTATTTTCCATATTGTACCCCTTAATTACAGTAGAATGGCTTGTATGCTTGTTCTTCCTCTCTCCCTCTTTTTATTGGTGGTATGATTTCTTGGCCTTTGTTATTCACGTCCTTTTTTGTAAAAGGTTTCTTCCCTCCATGAATATAACTGCTTTAAACACTAGGGATTTTCTATGTACGTATTAGCTAAAGATGAGGGTATTTAAGTATTTTGGTGAAATCCACAGGAGGGAGGGATTGTTTATTAGGGGAAATAGTAAAATGTCAGCATGGATTGAAATTAGAATTCTTTCATATCCGTAGTCACCTCTGTTCTTCTCCTCCCTGCCTTTCATAAACACTTGGGAAGTGAAAACAGCTATTACTCCTGTCAATCTCGGCAGGAAATATCTTGCTCTTACTCATTTACACAAACTATGTTGGTTGCTGTGAGGCAGAGACAGATGTTGGAAAATCAGTAACAGCAGGCTTTCATTTAAAAGCATCTGTATTATAACCACATGACTTTTTAAAAAAAAAATCAAACGGCTAAAGCCATTATGCTACCTTTAGTATAGTGATACACCTTAGAAAATAGGAAAGAGCTTGAATGTGTGGTAAAAAATTTCAATAAGTAACATTGAGGAAAGGGTACAAAACATGATTGTTGAGATACAGAACTATTTCATTATTTCTTTAATTGTTTAACATTAACCAAACCATATGCCTAATACAGGTTGTATGATACTTGGGTTGCTTTTTGGCTCTCCCACACTGTCCCAATTTGCAAGCTAGCTACCTTCTTCATGTGTATACCTTGTTACAAGGCTATCTTCCTGTCAAAGGAAGAGGCCCTATAATTCTAACATTTCTCCAGGTCCCTTGACTCAGGTGTGAATGGTGATGATAGAAAATCAAAAGCACCCCAGAGACAATCTACTTACCACCCTGCAACCACAAATTCCAAAGGGAAAGTTTGATAGGTTGCCTTTCACTACAGAGGTATGCTTGGTTGCTTACCATCAGTTCTGTATCCTTTGTTTTGTGTATTTTAATACGTATTTTATAGAAATACATTTTAATATGTGCATTTGTGGTATTTTACAATGTTTATGTGTTTTAATTATTCTGTAACCCACCTTGAGCCACAAGGAGAGGCGAATAAGAAATAAAAGCATTGTTGTTATTATTATTATTGTGTTGTCAAAGGTTTTCATGGCCAGAATCACTGGGTTATTGTGATTTTTTTGAGCTATATGTCCATATTCCAGAAGCATTCTCTCCTGATGTTTCACCCACATCTATGACATCCTCAGAATTTGTGAGATCTCTTGGAAACTAGGCAAGTAGGGTTTATATATCTGTGGAATGTCCTTGTTGGGCCATTCTTTCTCCCACCCTTGACATTTCACAGATATATAAACCCCACTTGCCTAGCTCCCAACATATGTTTGAGGATGCCTGCCATAGATGTGGGTGAAACTTCAGGAGAGAATGCTTCTGGAACATGGCCATACGATCAACCCATTATTATTATTATCATTATTATTATTATTATTATTATTATTGTGAATGGATCCCCGTGTCCGACATCACATGATGTTGTGTGAATTCCAGCAGTGGTCCCACCCCCAACTGACATGAAAGCATCACTGAGCACTTTTCCCCTAACATGGGATTCTTCTTGTGTTGTGCTGGCTCCAATGAAGCCAGAAGGGGGGACTCGGTGGAAGGTTGACACTTCCCCCATATGATGAAGAAAGCATCCCTGAGATGGAGCTGTGTGTGGGGTGACAAATTCACCCCACAGCTCCTCTCTTTTCTCTCAGATGCCAAGCCAAGCGGGATGCTTTGCATAGCTTTTACAATGGGGCCCATAGTTCATGCTGCCTTACTGAAGCCAAACTTTTTATCATGTTCATTCTGTATTAGTTCAAGTGGGATTTAGGGAAAGCCATTGTAGTGGTTTATTTATTATTTATTTATTTATTATTCAAATTTGTGAGTCGCCACTCCCGGGTGGCTCGGGGCATTGAACTAGGACTCTGGGATACTCGCCATTCAGTCACTGAAATATGTCAGGTGACTTTGGCCAAGTCACTCTCCCTCAGCCTTAGAGGAAGACAATAGCAAACTGGTGAATAAATCTTGTTTTCAGGGATAATTTCTATTTTGTCTTGGAAGTCGGCATATATATCTTAAAAGTACCAGATTCTGTCTGATCTTGAAAGCTAGGCAGTGTCAGTTAAGGTTAGTATCTGAATGGAAGTCTGTAGGCAATACCAGGTGCAGTATTTATTGTCAGTTATTTTCAGAAGAAGGAATTGCCCAAGCAACTTCTGAATAATCATTGCCTTAAAATCCCATTAAATCCATAGGGTCACAATATATTGATAGGTGACTTTAAGGCATGGACACACACACAGGTTTATTTTAGGATTGTCCTAAACCAAAAAAACCCAAAAACTTGAAAGCATGCAGTAACAATTAATGAAAGAGTTGCATAAAACCAGCATCTCTTCTTCTTTTTCCATGTCAGGAGCAGCTTGAGTAACTGAAAGTCGCTTCTGGTGTGAGAGATGTGGCTGTCTGTAAGGACGGATGGTTTTTAAAAATGTTTTTAACATTCTTATGGGAGGCTTCTCTCATGTCACCACATGGGAAGCTGGAGCTGACAGAGGTAGCTCATCCATGCTCTCCCCAGATTCGAATATCCGATCTATCAATCTTCAGTCTTGCCAGCAAAAGGATTTAACTATTACACCACCGGGGGGGTCCTATCTCTTTCTTCTAACATTCAATCAATCAAGGAAATACAACTCACAACAGATTAAAGCCTGGCAAGGCCCCTGGTTGTGACAATATAACGGCAGAACTCTTAAAGACAAACAAGGTCTGGTGGACACCAGTCTTGGCACGTCTGTTTACCAGGATAGACCAGACAGCTACATTCCCTACAGAATGGGGAATGGCCACAATTATCCCGATATACAAAAAAGGAGAACGTTCCAACCCAGCAAACTACAGACCAATCAGCTTGCTAAGTATTGTTAGCAAACTTTATGCTTCTCACTTACATCTAAAACTGATGGACTGGATAGAACAAGAGAACATTCTTGAGGATGAACAAGCTGGGTTTAGAGAAGGACGTTCTACCTTGGACCAATGTCTAATCCTACAGCATTTAGCAGAAAAATATTCTGCCCCGGACAGAGGAGCATTATATACTGTTTTTATTGATTTTAAATCTGCATTTGATCTGATCCCGAGAGACAAACTATGGAAGAAACTAGAGTGCTCATCAATAGACAGAAGACTCTTAATCTTAATTCAAGGGCTATACCACAACACCTCACTCAGAGTAAGATGCTCCCAGACTGGCCACTTCTCCGGAATAGTTTCTGCCAACAGAGGCGTTAGGCAGGGATGTATTCTGGCCCCACCTTATTTAACTTATATATAAATTCTATGGTAAAAGCTCTGAAGGGGGATCATTTCACACCCCGCTTAGCCCACAGACCAATCTCTACGCTACTGTATGCAGATGATGCAGCCATAGTATCTTATTCACAAATTGGTTTAAAAAGGCTTTTACTAGAACTCCAAAGATACTGTGAAAAAGATTCCCTAACTATAAACTACAGTAAAACCAAAATAATGATTTTTACCAGACGAAAAATCTGACCAAAATGGACTATCAATAGATTACCCATCGAACAAGTAGACAAATACAAATACTTGGGGATCATGTTCCATTCTTTGGGTCGGTGGAACGAACAAATAAAATCAGCAACAGATAATGTGCAAAGAGCCTGTAGAGCCATCAAGAATTTTTATTTCACCAAGGGAGGCCAATATTGCTGACGGAACTGTATTTTAATGTGTTTTAATGTATTTTAATTGTTGTGGGGTTTGGGGGTTTTATACTGTATGATGTGGCATCGAATTGTGCCGTACTGTAAGCCGCTCTGAGTCCCCCCTCGGGGGTTGAGAAGAGCGGGGTAAAATCCTGAAATAATAAATAAATATATCCCAGCTGTCACAAAAGTGTTTGCAGCGAAAATAATTGCCCAACTTCTGTACGGTGCACAAGTATGTGCCTTCAAAAAACTGGACACATTTGAAAAAGTCCAAACCAAATTCCTGAGACGTATTCTAGCAACTCCATGCTGCGTCCCTAACAACACCCTGCATCTAGAAGCAGACTTACCCTCCATGGAGGCACGAGTCCAGACTCTTACACTAAACTTCTGGCTAAAGTTAAAACACTTACCTAACGGACTGGCCCCTTTAACCCTGACAGACTCTTTTAGGTCTACATGGAAAAATACGATTCTCAGAAATCTCAAACTGTCAGGGTTACAGGAAGACGAACTGGACCACCTGGGATATATGAATGCTAGAGTAGCAGTAAGGCGCAGAATAATGGATATAGATTACCAAAAACATCTAGCCTGTGCCAGATACCATCCACTACTAAAATGCAGTACTATCGTACCCTTTGCTACACAAAATTATTTAACAAATTTAACAAACCAAACTTAGGGAAGTGTTTACTCTGGCCCGAGTCAATGCTCTGCCAACAGCTGTGCTACTGGGAAGGTACACAAAAACACCCTATCATGAACGTATATGCCCCTGCGATGCAGGGATGGTTGAATCTATAGAGCATGTGTTCTTTCACTGCCCTTTGTATTTGGATGCCCGCCTCTCCTTAATTTCACCAATCCTGTCCCGTTTACCTGGTAGACCTGAGGAATTCTACCTATACTGGCTGCTTGACGACAAACACAAGGAGATAACCAACTTGGTGGCCAAATATCTCATGGCCGTTTTGGTCATGAGGAACCAGCATAATAAACTGCACGCGGAAACACAATAGGCCAGATACTTTTGGTGTTAATTTTAGCGTTGAATGGAGTTTTAACATTTATAGTGTTCTATTTTCTGTATAATATGATGTTGGTCTTCGACCGTAAATAAATATCTATCTATCTAACTCACAACTGAACATTCTTGCCTGCTCTTGGGTCAATCAGCAAAGGCTACAACAGAACAAAAAGCAGATGAGGTTGACACAGTGCATGGAATTTTCTTTAAAGCTTTCTTTTGGACACACCTCAATGCCAGCAATGTCTGAAAAGCAGCATCATAAAATGTGTTTTCCCTCCTTCTGGAAGCAGACAATAGTATGTCCAGAATTTCATCTGGTAAAGGAATTGTGATGAGACACCAGAGAAATGGTTCCAAAGTGAATTCCATGTCTGTATTAGACAAGAGATCTTAGATTATTTGGGATGAGTGTTCCATCGCTTTCCATGTATGGCCACCACATCCACCTTCTTATGTGGTGCTGATCACATTTACCCATTTTATTTATTGCTATACTACTTGCTCTCTCTCGGCATTACTTCGCGAACGAAGATTCAGGAAGGACTCATCCCACGCTTTTTACAAGCGCGTTGATGACTAAAAAGGCCAATCTGAGATAGGCAAGTTCGGTTGCAGAAAGCGCAGCAGAAAGTCTCCTTGTAATGCACAGCTAATCCAGGGTGTGTCTAGCAGCTACAGCTATAATATAAATATAGGTCAAATTTATCATCAGGCAATAACTTAAAAACTTTAATGATAGATGTCATATGACACCAACTGTTGAAACAAAAATCAGAACACATATTATTAAGCATTCCTGACAGCTGGTGCCACCACTGTAGAGATCCTGTTCCTACTTGTTGTGGCACAAACCATCTCATGATAATTAGAAGATGCACAAATAGAGAACAAAAGGGAGTAATGTGTCAAGAGGAATGCACAATAAGCCAATCATTGTCAGTACTGCCTTAAACCTGAAAATTGATACTCTCACTCTGAAAGAACATGCAGATCCAGAAAAGGTATCTCCAGTCACCTACAGACACTTTGAAGGCAATCATACTCAGCCATGAGTGATAGTCTATGATGATTATGGGTGGCAGAACTATACGACAGAAAGGTTTTTTTTCCTCTTGAGCATTTCAGTCTCAGATTGTTTTACAGCCTTATAGATTAAAAACAGAACCATCAATCTTGGCCAGTAGCAAACAATATATAAAGAAAAACAACCACCCTGATTGTAAACATTTACAAGCTTGTGGCCCAGTTTGTACAACGTGAAAAGAGATATCTGTTTTCAACAAAGCACTTGAAAAGAGATATCAGGAAGGTACATCCTTATTTTCTCATACTTTCAAACAAGACAAACTACATTTCCCCATCCTTGCTTATGAAATGACAAGCTGTAGTATTACATTAAAATCACCAAGGCTATAGTTGGATATATATTCCCAGCTGAGAGCTACAGTAGGGAAAACAAGTCTACTCATGGGAGCTGTATAATATATTCTTTAGGTGGGGAGAGGGTTCTCAAATTTTAATACCAAGAGTTTGTCCATGTCATAATAATTTGCACCATTTGCATATGCAAACTGTGTTATATTAATTACTGTATATAGATAAATAAGTGCTAGCAACAACTCTTATCTCTTCACCCTCATAAAACTTCTGTCGCACTGTACATAGAATGAACAGTCATTGCTAATTCATCTAATATTTATGAAAACATGGGTGAATTCCTTTTCATATTCATGACGTTATCATAGAAATATAGAGAGAGGGGGGAGGGAGGGAGGGAGAGAGATGCAAAGTTAGTTGTGGGAGCAATGATACATGGTGTATAAATTTTCAAAAGGGCGAATGGTGAAACTCTTATCTTGAAAGCAAATAATTAAATAAATAATACTAAAAGTAAGAAAAGGTTAGTTGATTCACACAGTGAGGCAGTAGGCTAGAAGACTATCTTGAGCAATCGATAACTAAGCTGTAGCATAGTCTTATACAGTAATTTAAAGTAACCTCCATTGAATTGCTGGGTTTACTGTCTGGGTAATATGTGTTTATAAGACTACCATATGACTTTTAAAATTCATGCCATTCATAATATTTTCAAAACTATAACATAATACTTAAAATAAAATAATACTTAAAAACAAAACAATCTTTGTGATGTCTTCTACTTTCTCTATAATGAGTGGAAAATCATAGTCCCTGACCCTATGGTTTACCAGTGAGGCACAACCAAGGGATATAGTCAACAAATGATTATTAATCCCCAACAACATAACTTAATTATTTTTTATGAAGTGGTAAACAGAAGCTTCTTCTCTTTTCCAAATATTAAAACTGTACAACTCTTAGTAGAAAGAGGTAGACAAGGCAACATAATCCCAAACAAATGACTCTAAAGTGCAATCTCTGAACACTGTTGTGAATGCATGCATTTGTGCACACGCACTGTATAAAGTCCCTTTGGGGAAAGATTCTAGTGTTAATGGCAATAATGTATCCTTTCATAATATGTGTTTATCTTCCAGAATTCCCAATGTTTTGTTGTTGGATTAATTCTTTTTATTCTCTCTTATGCTTTTAGTTCAAATTGTTAGAATTATAGCTTTTACACAGAAAAATACAGACAGTCCCCAAGTTACAAATGGAGGCAAGACAACAGGAAGTGAAAGAAATCTACCCTGCAGAAGGAAAATTCACTCCTGGAAAAGTTATCAAGGTGAAAAGGTGGCTCAACTGGAGCTTTCTCACTAATCATTGTTTCCACAACAAGCCAATTTTTTTGAAAATCAATTCTCAAAGGGACAGAAAATGAAGTGAAATCTTCTGGAAAGAGGCACAGGCAGCAAAACAAACACCGCAGGGGTGTTATCCCTTCCCTATGTTACCCAAAGCTTTAAACAATATATTTTTGACGGACTTACATTTAAAATTTTACTGTTCCAACTTACATAAAATTGAAATTAAGAACAAACCAACAGAACCTATCTTTTTTGTAACTTGGGGACTACCTTTAAACATGTCTTGTTGTTGCGCACTTTCAAATCATTTCCTGGTAATGGCGACCCTATTGCCGTGTCATAGAGTTTTCTGTGGCTGTGAGTGTGCTATTCATTCAGGGTTATCAAGTAGCTTTCCAAACCCAGTGGGGACTCAAAGCCTGATTTTCAGAGTCGTTGTCCAATTCTATATCATGGCACCACATTATTTCTCAACATTAATGTGTGCCTTCTTAATATTTGTAAATCCCAGAATTTGTTTCTCTTATATTTACTAGACCACCCCCTCCCTACAAAAGAAAAAAACCCCATCCAGACTTGTATCTGGTATATATCAAGTTTCTTTACAAAAAAAGAAAAGAAAAATTGAATGCTTGAGATCCTTATCACTTCTGACAGACTCAAGGTTTTGTAGGGTTTGCCAACTGAAATATGTCTATGCCTCTGGGCCCAATTTCTTGTAGTGCAGAGAGGTGAAAAAGAAGACATTTTAATCAGTGACAAAGTATAGTAACATATTTTTGGATTACAACACCTAGAAGTCCAGACACAGTCCTATTGTGGGTGAATAGGTAGTCAGGGAGAGAAGGTGGGTCAAAAGGACTAGTGGGCACCTGCATAAACCAGGTGACTGGTCATTGCAATGGTCCTGCTGACTAGATAAGTTTCCCATCTTTCTTGTAAAATTTGAACTTGAAGCTCTCTGCATATGGAAATTAAGCCTCCCTCTTAATTTCAAACAAAAGGCCATCTGGTGAGCTGTGGGTTCCTGCTTCTTTCTCACCAGACTCTTGCTTTGATGGAATTTGGTGGCTTTCAAGTTTTTGAGGTGATGATTTATTCTGGATTGCAGTTCAAACTCTACAGGAGCTACCCAAAGTGTTCATCCTTGTCCCCAGATTTCAAGACATTAACATTTAGGCTGAAAGCACTTGTTCTCGCTGTTGTCAATCTGTTCCCTTCTAGATATGTGTCTTTGTTATCCCGTTGCTGCTTATTGTTATTATCGTTATTCAGCTGGAACTGGAATCATTGATTGAAGCAGGACTGCATGTGTTATCTGACGTCTTGCTGCTCAAACAGGTTTATGAATGTTAAATTGTGTTGGCTCTCTTTCCTTTTCTTTGTGTCTATTAAGCTCCAAATGTGCACATGACATGAAGGAATTTGAACAGTTTCCCACAGGGATGCCTGGAGATTTGCAGTAGTAGCATTATGGGATGTGAAGAAGAGGAACTGCTATCTATGCCACTGCAGTTAATGGAATGCGGGACTGTAGCTTGGTTGTTGTGTATCCTGAATGTGATGTAGTGCAGCAGTCTGTGTTGTTGGGAATCTTTCTGCATCAGCATGGTTTTGTTGGACCCCTCCATGTGCAAATACTGTCTGGGCATTCTCACTAGCAACACATCTCTAGATGGATGGATTTTAGCTGTTTTTTCGGGAACATTGGTGGTGTCTATGACATTTTAATAACATTTGGAAATTTAGTAATTGTGGTTTAACCTCCTGACTTATTCTGAGTAGCAGGAGTGGGTAGCTGTGGAGGATGCTGTAGCCAATCTCCGCTGTGTCCCCCAGAGGCATCCCTTAGGACAAAGACACAAAAACAGTGGGCAACACCGTGTACCAACACTAACAAAAAAACTAGGGTAATTATAGCAAAAACACAAGGGTTTTAGTCTCTAATAATAGGCAATAGACAAAATTAGTATCAAAATACTGTTATTACAATGATAAAATTCCTTCGTTCAACACATCAAGTATAAGAGTAGTCATTCAATACAAAGAGGTCAACACATATAGTACAGTCTTAGTAGTACATAAGGCAGTTTGCACCACTATGATTCGCAGCAACACAATGTCAGGGCTTTCAACGCAATGCAGTTAGCACAGATATAATTCACAGCAACACAATGTTAAGTCAATTTACTATCATACATCAGTCATGAATCATAGGTACAACAAGTACGCTGGGGTTCTGGCTCAAAAGGGGTCAGAACTGTTGGCACTAGAGGAGTGAGCGAGGGAAGAAACCAGATAGTGTAGGGACAATACCCGTAGTTCGGTCAGTCACACAAGAAGGTCCTGGAGGGGCCACGTGGGTGAGTAAATAGTTCAAAGGGAACTGCCCAATGGCGTTCCGCGAAGGCGCTCAAGCGGCAACACCCAATGGCGCTGGTCGCTGAGGACACTGGTCTCTGTAGTTCAAAATGCCCAAGACACGCCCATTAGTGATGAGCCAAGAATCTGGTCTGAAACCGTGTAGCATGGAACACAGTCCCCAAAAAGAGGACCAAAAGGAACGTTCCGTGAGGGGGGTTAACTTCACAGCAGCAGGGCTCCCTAAGCTATGAATGGCAAGGTTCAGCAGTATTTGCTACCCAATGAATGATTTACATTTTTGTGTGTAGCAGATATTTCTGCTTTAAGCTCTCATTGTCACCCATTTATAAACATTGCTCCATCGTTATGGAATGCTCTTCCCCCAAAGGTCCGTGCACTGCGGGATTTGGTGTCTTTCCGTAGAGCTTGCAAAACTCATCTATTTCAGCAAGCATTGGAGCTGTGCTAGTGTAATTTTAATGCTGTTTTATTGTTTTTACTATGTTGTTATTTTTGTGAACTGCCCTGAGCCTTTGGGAGTGGCGGTATATAAGTTGGAATAATAAATAAATAAATAAGGACAGAGAAAGAGCAGCAGCAGGACCAAAACAGGTGAGGGAACTTCCTCAGGTGGGATAACTTCCTCAGGTGGTAGATGAACCCAAGCCAACAACTATAAGCAATTCCTCCTGAATACTTTAGACTTTCTCCTGTCTTGGAGGATAAGTCTCTGTTTGTCATGTTCCTTAACCCCTAAACCTGCCTATTGGGTGTGATGGAGGAGTCTATCCTGTTGTCAGTACTAAAGCTGGAATTTCAGCTGGCATTTGTACATAGAGTGATAGGAAATGCCATCTTTGCAAGATCAGTTTTTACAGAAGCCAGAACAATACCCTATTAGTGGGAAACGCAGTCAACATGTCCATGCAGACTTCTTCAGAAGTGAAGGAGGAGGCATCACCATGAACTCAGTTCTTATAACACCTTTACTTACTTACTTATGTACTTACTGACTGACTGACTGACTGACTGACTTACAACACCACCAAGAGAGAAACAAAGAAAGTGGCAGCAATGGCTTCTTATCATTTACACTGATAGTGCTGAAGAATAAAATGTGGCAATGCTAGCTGGAAGATTCTGACATTTTTTTTTCTAAATTCTAATTAAGGAGCAATGGTGGGTCCTTGTATCCAAGAATACCAGCTCCAATATACACTGGATTTTAGCATTCCAGAAAGATTTTCTGGCAAATATGTGCTCTTGCACTATGCACTGAATAATGAATACATTAGTGTAACCAGAAATGAACATAGGGACTCAGTAATTCAAAGCCTATGTATAAAGGACTTTGATTCCAGATTTTGATTATATGGGGCATGAAGTTTCCTGGAAATATATGTTTCTTCTCTATGAATTAGTTTTTGTTCATGTGAACAGAATAGTATTTACCGAGTCACTGACATATTGAAAAAATCTGTCCCTATAAGGATATTACTATCCAAGTTTCTCTAAAATGTTACCTTCATGATGCATGATTTCAAATTTCCTCATGTTCCACTTTGAGGACAGTTTGTATATGTTTATGTCAGCCAATCTGCAGGTAAATTTGATGGCTGCTAGTGATGTCCAAAAAGGATTGACACCGTTTTGGTTAAACTTCCATAATATAACTTCTCTCATATCTCTTCTCTCTGGCATTACTTCGCGAACGAAGATTGTTAGGAAGGACTCATCCCACGCTTTTTACAAGCGTGTTGATGCTTTTTCGGAGGTTGGATTTGTCCTTCGAGCCTGTGCAATGGATTTTTCTGGTGGAGCGCAGCGTGCACAGAACTGGCTTCACCCTTTAAACCAAAGGTTCATCTACTGGGGCCTAGCAAGCTTGGACAGTGGCAGCGAAGTCCTCAGGTTGTAGGTTTGGTTTGAGTTTCCTTCTCTAAGATGGTTAACCTTACAGAGTTAAACGAGCACCATCTGCCCAGGTTTTCCTTCTCCTAGGATGGTTGCCAAAAGGCTAGAGAGCCCATCCTGCCCTTTGACCCTCTTTGTCAGACCCTTTGGTTGTGACCTGTCTGGCATGGGAGGCTATTATGCCACCGCCAGCATAGCTCACAACTTCATTAAAGTACGCAAGCCTCTCCCCTATCATCAGAACATAGGATAATACAAATATTAGCTAAAATCCTGTTGATCACATGTCTTAGCATAACGAGGGAAGAGCAAGATAATTTTCATGGTGTGGGGAAAACAGATTACAATGGAGGGGTGGAAGAATTTGTACATTAGGTTCTATAAAACCGTTTCTGTGGGAAAATGTTTTTATAGTTGAAGACAAAATAGTCCCAAATTAAAGCATTTAATTAGAAATTATGCTGTGAAGTTTCCTCCAAAAATCAATTAAAATACAGTATTTAACATAAATCAATTATTGTGTAAACAAAATAACAATGATCAAAAAGTGAATGCAAATTTTGTAGTTATCCTACTATAATGGTATGAGCTGTTAATAAATTATTTCTCTGAAAACTTGTGAAGAAATTCCTTCAAATGTTTTACCTTCAAGAGCCATGATTCCCAAGACTGGATCCACACTGCAGAATTATAGCAGTTTGACACCACATTAACTGTTTTGGCTCAATGCTATAGAATTCTGAGACTTGTAGTTATGTGAGATATTTATCCTTCTCTGTCAGAGCTGTGGTTCTATAAATCCCAAGATTACAGCACACACTTCATCACTGTTTGACTGTGAAGTGTGTGCTGGGATGTGCTTCAGATTCACTAGAGCACTGAAGGATAAATGTATCTCCCCTTCTTAAGGCACGGGTACATTATCCACAACTGATCATTGGCTGATATATGTGTCTGGTGATGGTAGTGTATGGAGGAGACCAGAGCTGCTCTATAAAGTTTCCCAGCATCACCGTCCATTGCACAGCCAGGGAACATGCAGGGAAGAGTGGACAGCCTTTGCCCTTGAAAGATAGTGTATAAATCCTGATTGGAATGCTTACCACCAGTGGCATGGATTGATTTTGTGAACTGTTTGCCTTGCAGTGAGATTTTTCTCTGTTTGTGAAGTACTGTATGGTGGTGATTCAGTCTCATTCCACTCTCATGCCTCTTACACCTATTCTTATAATTCAGGGAGGTGATTTGCGTGTCTCATTAGTTGCATGCTGTATTGCAGGGGTGCTCATTAGGTAGATCATGATCTACTGGTAGATCTTGAAGGGCGTCCTGGTACATCCCAGGCAGATCGCAGGCACAGCGTGTATGGCTGCCATGCCATTTGTGGGGAATGCTCAGGGGCTTATTATACTCACATTTAGTTTAATTCAGTCTTAAAATGTATTATATGGCTCTCACTGAAATAAATTTCCTAATATTTTGCTTTTTTGGCTCTCTGAGTAGTGGGTAGGTAGATCTTTGGGACTTGGTTGTTTTATAAGTAGCTCGCATGCTGGAAAAGTGTGAGCACCCCTGCTGTATTGCAAGTGCTTCAGTGCAGCTCCAAAGTGTCTGCCTTTTGATCTGTCCAATTTTTTGTCAAAATCATTTTTAGAGTAACACTTGTCACCATCCCACTCCAGGCCTGGATGCAGCTTTCTGTTTCAAATCTATTTTATCCTCTATTAGTAAGAACACAAAAGTCACTATTCAATTTCTGTTTTGAAAGATAATCACATTCAGCCTAGGCTGAATGTCGTGGGTATGATTCCTTTGATAGCGTCTGCCAACTCACACCCAGCTAAATTATTCAAAATAATTTGTTCTCTGACGATGGTCCCTACCATCCCAAAAAATAATGATCAGGCCCTTACAGCTGAGGTTTTTCAGAGTTATTTTTCAGACAAGATCTCATTGCTCCGCTGGGAACTCCCTGCCACAATTGATACAGTTAGTGAGCTTGAGACTCTGTGGCCCTCTGCTGGGCCCACCCTCGATCGGTTCATCCCACTGGGCGCAGGGGCTGTCGATAAACTGTTAGCTGCAGCAAGACCGACCACGTGCTCCCTCGATCCGTGTCCCTCCTGGTTGGTGAAAGTCAGCTTGGAGGGACTACGTGACCCTCTGTTGAATATAATAAATAGCTCCCTTGAGCAAGGAGTCTTTCCAGAGGGTTTAAAAGAGGCAGTGGTCTCCCCGCTGCCGAAGAAACCGAATTTAGATCGATCAGTTCCCTCCAATTACCGCCCAGTTTCGAACCTTTCATTCCTAGGCAAGGTGATTGAGAGGGCAGTAGCGGGGCATCTGCAGCAGTTCCTAGATGACATAGCCAGATTAGATCTCCTCCAGTCTGGCTTCCGTTCTGGACACGGGACAGAGACTGTGTTGGTCGCCATCTCAGATCAGCTTCGTTGCCAACTGGACAAGGATGGATCAGTGCTGCTTGTGTTATTGGACCTCACTAGGGTTGCCATATGAATAAGGGACAGGTACCTAAAAATAGGGAAATTTTCACAAAAAGAAGGGACACTACATAAATACTTGAAAAACAAATGGTGATTTTCAAGTTTTTATAAAGTGTTCCTTATTTTTGTGAAAAAATCCCTATTTTTAGGTACCTGTCCCTTATTCATATGGCAACCCTAGACCTCACAGTAGCTTTTGATACGGTCGATTACAATCTTTTGGCCCGCCGCCTTGCCGTGCTTCCCCTCCTCCTCCCCTGGATGGGAATAACGCGAGTTACTCCCATCCAGGGGAGGAGGAGGACAGGCGAACCCCCCTCCTCCCCTGGATGGGAATAAAGCGAGCTATTCCCATCCAGGGGAGGAGGAGGGCAGGCGAACCCCCCCCCTCCCCTGGATGGGAATAAGCGGGTTATTCCCATCCAGGGGAAGAGGAGGGCAGGCGAACCCCCTCCCTCCTCTGGATGGGAATAAAGCGAGTTAAACCCTTGTCCCGGTTTATTGCCAAGGATAGGAGGAGGAGGAGGTGGGGCCGCAATTCCCCTCCTCCTTCTGTCCTTGGCAATAAAGCAGAGGAGGCGCCTTCCCTCCTCTGTTGTTTTGCATAGAAGGAGGGAAGAGGGATGAAGAAGGAAGGAGAGGGATGTTTTGGCCTTCAACTCCCAGAAATCCTAACAGCTGGTAAACTGGCTGGGATTTCTGGGAGTTGTAGGCCAAAACACCTGGGACCCAGTCTCCTCTCGCGAGTTGAGATCTGAGAGGGGGAAAAATGACTTAATAACGTGACCTTTAGAAAAATGGCGACCCCGGGTTCGGTTTTGAAATTTCTTTTCCGGGTTGGATATATATGGTAGAAATATACGAAAATATGAAAAATAACGGATTTCAAAGTAATTTGAATTGAAAATTCTGTCCCTCCTCTTCTCTTTCCCCCAGCTGAGTTAATTGAGTGCAAGCTCCTTTAAACCTTGGAATCACTTTGCAGCAATTGAAGTAAGCAGAGGATGAAGGGGGAAGTAGAAGGAAAAAAATCTTAAATTTTAAAACCAACAGAAAAACTGGGATAACAAAAGATTAATTGGGACCATTAGCAAACTGGGGCAAATGGATGGTATGTAATGTTCTACCACAGGGCTGTCCAACTGGCGGCCCGGGGGCCGTATAAGGCCCCCCAGCCCCTTCCCTACAGCCCCCTAAGCTTTTTAATAAAAAATAAAAAAAAATTAAATTAAAATATTTTTAAAAATTACCCACTTCCGGGTTTCAGAACAAGTATCGCGAGACTACGGAAGCCACACATGATTTCGCTCTCAACGCGAAATCTCACCTGCGTTGAGAGCGAAATCCCGTGTGGCTTCCATAGTCTTGCGATACTCCTCTTGCTGAAATCTCGGCTACTTAATCCCTGCGGCCCATGCAGACGTGATTTGTACCTTCCCGGCTGCTGCCTCGCTCGGTCGTCGCCTCTGCTCGTGGTCCGGCTGCTCCTGGATCCCACGTGTTTGGGAAGGTAGGCTAACCTTTATGTTATTATTATGTAATTGTGTATTTGAATGCCCCCCTGCATTTAATGTTAGTAAAATATTATATTTAATTGTATGGATGGCCCTTTTGAATGCCCCCCTGCATTTAATGTTAGTAAAATATTATATTTAATTGTAATCATGCCCCTTTTGAATGCCCCCCTGCATTTAATGTTAGTAACATATTATATTTAATTGTATGGATGGCCCTTTTGAATGCCCCCCCCTGCATTTAATGTTAGTAAAATATTATATTTATTTTATAATGAATAATGCAACTAGGAATTGTAAGTAAATTGGAGCCGGGGGAGGGGCAGGGGCTGGGGCCGGGGCAGACCCTACAGCCCCCCAGGTCATCAGTGACCGGAATTCAGGCCCTTGGGCCGGTAGAAGTTGGACAGCCCTGTTCTACCACATACCCAAGACTAAATGAAGGTGGCCTGAACAGATTCAGGAGTAGACAAAGTTTCCTCCTCCAAAAGAAGGAAGCAGCTGGAGAACAGAGAGGAATAGCTTACAAATTTCCACAAGCTGTCTCCCTTGCATCACTGCTAGAAGCAATGTCTTAAATGCATAATGGGAGAGCCAACACCACATTACCTGGCTACGTAACCTGGCATAATTATGACACTTCTATTTTATTTTAAACTTGTTGGTCCAGTTATTAAGTTTAAAGAACAACTTCTGACTCTCTTATTATTGCCTGCGTCCTGTGTCTGGCCCCAGCCACACAGATTTCTAGTGTTTTGATTAGTGTTGTGAAATGAAAATCGGATGTATTAAACTCAGTTTTGTTAGCCATTCAAGATGACCTACAGTCAATTCTAATGAAATACATTTCAGGAAAAACAGGAATCAGTTGAAATTACTGTCTAGGGACCAAAGGTATAAATGAGATTGCTCTTTGTATGGTTCTTTCCTTTGGGGAAATGTGACAAATTAATGTGTCAGTTTACCTGACAATAACTCAGAGAACAAACCACAGAATTACATCTATTATACATTTAACAAGTGAGAGCCCCAGAGTACTGGAGTAAGCTTTTAAAAACGTAAAGCTTTATTATTTTGTAGTAGTAAACCACCACTTCTTACTTTTTAAAGTAGGTCAAATGATTTTCAAGGGCTCTGCAATTATCATTCTTCCCAGACATGATCCATAGGATGACCACTTTTAGATTTCTGAAATATGTGGAGCACAACTGAGATTCAACGTGGTGGTTGCCATCATCCTAACTTCTAATTGCTTATGCTACTTGAAGAAAAATAATTTCACAGTACATTAACGGTGTTTATATTGAGATTCACTGCAGTCTATCTTTTCACCAGACAGAAAAAGGAAAATTGACATGCATATTCTTTAGGATATAATGCGTTTCGGTGAGTCAAGATTCATAATGAAACTGATTAATGAAAACAGAAAACATCATCATGCAGAATTCACACATTCCTGTCTGCATTGACCTTGCCACCTGAGATTGTGTTCAGAAGTGAAATTCTGAGAACATCATACCTTCTACCATCTTTTGGAATTATATTGTTAATTACATACAAGTAGCAGCAGTATGATCCTGTTACAATAGTCCTGAGGCCCTTTCACATTGCATAATTATAGTGCATTTAATTTAGAAATTTGACCCAGACAGCTCAAGTGCCTCACTACATTGTATAGTGTGACAGGATCCCAGAACTTCCAGGAATAGTTAAAGTATACATCTTTTTATTAAAAGGGTCTAAATACCCCCAAAAGTATCAGATTGTGTCTGCTCTTGCAAACTTGGAAGCTGGATCAGCCCTGATTTGTACTTGTAGGGAGATCACCAATTAATACCTGGTGTTATAGACCAGGGCTGTCCAACTTCTACTGGGCCCAGGGCCAGAATAGAGGTCACTGATGACCTCGGGGGCCGCTCGGCCCCGCCCCAGGCCACGCCCCCAGGCCCCGGGCCCGGGCCCCGCCCCTGGGCCCCGCCCCCGGGCCCCGCCCTCAGCCTAGGCCCCGCCCCCTCCTAAAGCTGTCATTCTCTCCTCCTCCTCTTTCCCGGGCGCCACGGCCTGGGAAAGGCACGGCGCCCGGGAAAGAGTAGGAGGAGGGAGAGCAGAAGGCGGCGCCAAGGGCAGCACGTCACGCCAGGGCCGCCAGTTGGACAGCCCTGTTATAGACTATATTTCAGAGAAATAAACTGGCAAAAATACCTCTGACTATTCCTTGCCTAAGAAAAATGTATGAAATTCAGGGTCAGCCTAAGTCAATAGGCGATTTGAAGGTACACACATACACACAACTTGTCATCTGCATAATCCAAGCATGCCATGGAGTAGAGTCATGATCATCAAGGTGGTGGCAGCCTAATGTCACTGCACATAAACTGTAACAGGGCTGTCCAACTGCCGGCCCTGCAGGTGTTTTGGACTTCAACTCCCAGAAATCCTAGCCAGTTTACCAGCTGTTAGGATTTCTGGGATTTGAAGTCCAAAACACCTGCAGGGCCAGCAGTTGGACAGCCATGGACTGTAATACAACTCCCCCCTCAAACACAGTTATTGTATGGTGAAATTACATCATCCTGTGGAATCATGGGATTTGGAGTTTTGGGAGAGATGCTTTGCATTTTCAGCATGAGATCTACAATGCCTTCATTTCAGCAGGTAAAGCTCCACTTCTCTTGATTGCAGTCATGACTGTTAAAGCCAAACCATGGTGCATTAGATGCTTTCACATTTGTATTACTAGGATACTTACCTTTCCAGTCCACAAAAAAACCATAAATGACACTGATGGCTGCACATTATACCTAGACATTTTCTCTTTCTGTGGACAGGATTCATACATGATGCCTCCATGGTGTTGCGATTTGTTGCTATGTGCTGACACTTCCATACACCCTCCTTGTCTGAGGTGGATGTGGATGGCACCATAGTCTTAACTTGCTCCTGCAAAAGCAGATGCTAACCATTTTGCCAATTGGGTATTTGGCTTTTTCACTGTGCATACCCGGATCTGCAAACTTTTGACTAGAACTGACAGAATCATGCCAGCTTGCATGTGCTCCAAACGTTCATGCCTCTCTTCCATACTTGTGGTGATGTCCTTCTTGAAAGTATCAATCACTTCAGAAAACATTGTAGAGTTTGTTGGGAATTATAGGTTTTGTAGTCAAAAACCTAAAACCAAGTTCCATAATTAGTAGAGCACTGGAAGTGCAGCAGAGCTAAGTCCAGGTTAATGTGGCAAGTTTGAGAACTTAAAATTAACTCAGGAAAGTAGACCAAGTCCAATATAAAAGCATCTTGCTTTATTGAATAAAAAATAACATATAGCAGATATAAATTCCATAATGCAGGAACAAAAACAGGACTTCTACATGATGGCTACATGATTAAACAGGAATCAAAATGGAGTTCATTATATAATGAAAACTACAGCTTAGAAGCTCCACCTTCTTTATGGAATATAATTGGATAGAGTCATTACTTTGTCATCAGCATGTCATCAGCATGGGCTGAACCAAGCTGTAAATATCATACACACTAATTAACCATTGTTTATCTTACAATTATTCTGTTCACAGACATAGCAGTTTGTTTACATTTCAGAACACCTGCAGTTCTCAAGGGAACTTGAAGACTTATATCATTTGTTTATCTAAGTTAAGCAATAACACTGAAACTTTCTCAACTAGCAAGAAATAACAGCCTGTCTCCTGAATACACGAGAGACAGAAAATAAGCATGAGTGACTCCACTTTTCAACCTATATTATTTTGCAATATTTAATACTTCAACAGAATTCCTATTAGGCCTTCCCCAAACCTTCCAGTGCTCCTCCCTGCACATAATACAAGAGAGATGAGCTTCTGCATGCGCTATCAAAGCTAGAGCAATGCTTCATTCTTTTGCCAATGTAAGCCTGTTGTGTGGGGAAGGCTCTGCAAGGCAAGGAGAACTCATTAAGAAAGCAATGAGCACAAAAAATCCTATAGTAGCCTGAATTTGTTTGCTATTACATGTGGGCAAATTAGATGCAAAACTCAGTTTGTCACCTTTGATTGCAAATGTGTTCAAGGGACATAAAGCAGCGCACACTAGCAAAATAATCCGTGAGTATTCCTTGCATAAGAAAAACCTAGGAAATTCATGAGGTTGCTTTCAACAGGTGACTTGAAAGGATGCACACACACACACACAAACCCTCTGCATTCAAAACCAGCACCACTGCCTGCATCATCTTCATTTTGGGGCAAGGAATGCATGTTAATTACTATTAATCTCTCCAAGGGCTTTATCACATGGACCTTTTACTCCATTGTAGGACACTTTAGGCCCATTTCAAGGATGAAGTAGCACAGATCCCATCAGATGATGAACTTCCGGGCATCATTCATTGCCTTTCATCTTTGAAATGCACTCAACGAGATTGCCCCTAGACGCCCTCTCCGACCTCGTAGAAATTGATTGCCCTGGTTTACTGGGGAACTCCGATGGATGAAATGAGAAAAGAGATGGCCAGAGAGTGTGTGGCGGAAATTCTGTGACAAAGGTTCGGGGATCAGCTTATAAGACACATGTCAAGAATGACAGAGTTGTCTGGCCTCTAACCCTCTCACCCCATAGCAAAGACCTGGTTAACCTGAAGAGAAAATATTGGCCTCTTATTAATCATATTCGGGGACTTGAACAAACTCCCCTTATAGCATATAAATGCACTGCCAATCTTCGCGACAACGTGGTACACACCAAACCGAGGACCACATAGAGTGCATTGCAGTAGTCCAGTCTAGAGGTAACTAAGGCATGGACCACCATGGTTAAGTCAGACTTCACGAGGTATGGTTGCAGTTGTGCGAAGGCCCTCCCAGCCACCACTGACACCTGCGCATCAAGCGTCAGCGCTGAGTCCAGGAAATCTGCGGACCTGTGACTTCAGGGGGAGTGCAACCCCGTCCAGCACAGGTTGCCACCCAATGCCCCGATCAGACCTGGAGGACCTCTGTCTTGTCAGGATTAATCCTCAGCTTGTTCGTCCTCATCAAGTGCCACCTCGGGACATTCAAGTGCCACCTCGGAGTTGGTTGAGGTAGGCAGGATTTCCCTGGGTACTGGTTGTGGGGGGTCGGGAGCAGGTCAGGGTTTTGCCCTCCCTTCTGCTCGAGATCCCCGTGTACAACTGGTGGGCCACTGTGTGATACAGAATGCTGGACTAGATGGGCTGAGGTCCGATTCAGCATGGCTCTTCTTATGTTCTTATGTTCTTATGACCACTAAGAAAAAAAGCTGTCTTGCACCAGGGACACGCAAATGTGAAAAATGCTCCGTGTGTTCGAACATAGACGCAGACCGGGAAATCTACAGTCTTTCTAAGGATCGCAAATTCAAAGTCTTAGACTACGCTACTTGTAATTCGAATTTCTCGGTCTATGCTATCACCTGTGACTGTCTAAAGGTCTATGTGGGCCAGACTCATTGAGAAATTAAAACCACATTCACGGAACATCGTTCCAAGATATCAAATCAAGCGACAGATTCAGCTTTTTACAGACATTGTCTCCAAGAGAAACATAGTGCGGCATCTTTAAAACTCAGAGTGCTAGAGCACATTATCCCCAACATCCACTCAGACAGCTCCATCCAATTAAGAAGGGCTGAAGTAAAATGAATTTTAAAACTGGATTGTGAATGGCCCCGAGGGTTAAATGACACAATCAGCGATGCTGATCTGATTTATCTGTGTAGCTCATTTAGCTCCTCTATAAAGATCTAATCCTTCTGTCTATTAGTACCTTTTGGTCACCCCTGCTACTTAGTCTGGAGTTATGCTCATGAACCATCTCAGTTCAGTATGTATATATATGCTTTAATATGATATTTTCCTTGGGCTAATTCGTGCACCTTTTGATTGTTGTGATATATATATATATCCATGTTATGTTACCCTTTAGAGTCTGGAATGCATGTATACCACCATGACGCCTTGATAAAACCCATGATGGGTGACATGGACCCCTTTTGGCCTGAGATTTCTAGCACCAGTTGACCGTCGGCGTTTACCCATGACCAGCATTTTCCTGTAGGAGAATATTGCTCTCCTCTGCTTCCAGCAGCTCCGACCTCGAGCGACTCTCAGACACGCCCTCCTGCACCCACGGCTTGTTTTCATCAGGATCATCGGATCCTTCGGATTACAAATACCTTTCCCTTGCTGTGGAACTATACCGCAACAGGATCATTGGATCCTTTGGATTACAAATACTGTGTATATGACTACATAACTTTCATTTTTTTTCAATCTACTTGGGAAACTTTGCGGTAGGACATTGGGCACTGTGTCCTCATTTAACTGTATATGTATAGCATGTTCTATTAATAAACTTCATATGTTGATACTTCTTTGCACCTCTGTGTTTTTGTGTTGACTTGATTAGCCCAGCTAGTGTTTATTTTGTGGTCAGTACACTAACAGAATCCCTATTCTGTCTCAGTCTTCTAACCTCAGATGGACACATTCGAATAAGGTTGACTGCGGGATGGGGCACCTGATCATGGAGATGGTGTCTTTATAGACTACTGCAACCTTACCTCTCCACCCCCCCAGATCTCAGCTGATGCTGCACAGAGTAGCCTGGAGGTCAAAGCTGGGTGAGATTAACCCCCCCGCCCCCCAGCTTCATCCAATGAGGCCTCCATTATGCATGCCAGGTCTGCCTTTTCATCCAGACCTGGCGTGCCTCTAATATAATGGAGGCAGGGAAGGCATGGAAAATACTTAATCAAAGAGGTTTAAAATTCTCTATCTCTCCCCCCCCCTCCCATGGGATGAGGTTGCAACATTGAGGTCAGACAGAGCGGACAATATACCAAGACCTTGGATATCCCATGCCTGTCTACATAGAACATATATGTATGTAAATATGAGGTGATGAGGCAATGTGGGGGAAGTGAGAAATCAAACCTCACAAACTCAGTGACCTGTAGCTCATGCTTGGAACACAATTTCTCTGTCTCTGTGGCACCTTTATTAATATGTGTTTGTTACAAGGTGCAATCTTTATATGCCTGTGTATATTTCTTTTATATAGACACAGACTGACTTCCAGCCATATAACTGTAGCCCTGTAACTTCACATGAGATTTCAATATATATGTTGAAACAAAGAAATGTTTATTCATGAATTCTTTAGCACATTAGCTTATCTCTTACAAAGTACTTTACTTAGGCTCCACTTGAATATTATTGCAACTGTCTTTCAGTCTTTTGAATACATAAAATTGTTATTACATAACTTTCAAACAGTTAACTTGTTTCTACTCTGTTAGACCACTTTCTTCTCCCACAAAGAATTAGGTAAGTACTGTTATTACCAATAAGCACAAGCAGTGTAAAGGACCACAACAACAATAATATAATCAAGTCATTAAACAGTGTAATTCTGTAGTAACCAAATTGTATTTGAAAAGGAATTATACTCACTGACCCGATGCACAAAATGAATAATGCTCATATAACAAGGTTCATATCTAGGTAGATCCCATCAATTAATTCAAACGCATACAGTCCAGTAATTGGTCCAAATAAAGTTCACAATAGTCTATACAATTCTAAAAGTAAAGTGGTATAATTCAGAAGACCAATGAAACAATCCCAGGTGAGGTCGCCGTCAAGTGGAGCCGGTCAATTCGTAGTAAAGGAGCTGGGTTGACGGACGTCACCGGGTTCCTGCTCCGTTTCGCGCCCATGAGCGCTTTGTCAAAACCCAAAAATGATAATATGGCATAAAGGGCATCCACTGATCAATAATCACGTATGCAGTCAGGCACGGGCCAAACTCAGGGGAGTAAGGCCTTCTGAATTATACCACTTTACTTTTGGAATTGTATGGACTATTGTGAACTTTATTTGGACCAATTACTGAACTGTATGCGTTTGAATTAATTGATGGGATTTACCTAGATATGAACCTTGTTATATGAGCATTATTCATTTTGTGCGTCGGGTCCATGAGTATAATTCCTTTTCAAATTCAATTTGGTTACTACAGAATTACACTGTTTAATGACTTGATTATATTATTGTTGTTGTGGTCCTTTACACTGCTTGTACCACTTTCTTCTCCTTCAAAATATATTTCTCCTCAGCCTCCTGGCTGGCTAACTTAAAACTTTTAGTTACTCTCTTCTGACAACATTTTGACTAAAAACTTATTCCCAAAGGAATATCTGTCTCTCAGTTCTACTTAATTGATAATTTAGACTCATATTAGCTTTTTCTTTGCTTCAGTATAACAATGGAAGCTACAAATTTAAATACTGATCCTCTTCCCTCTAGCTTTTGGCTAGAAAATCCCACTTTTTAAAAACGTTCTCTTTTATTTTTTTTTACTCTGCCCCTTTTCTTGCTAGCCACTCTCAAATGGATACATTTCTACTGCAAAGGCTACATATCCATCGTAACCCAACAACCAATGAGATGTAACCAACTCCTGACTGCCCTTGCCATACTATCAACACTAATAAACATAGGCAATAAAACTTCATTATAATTAACTTTTCTGTTACAAGGTCTATGATAATTTTGGCTTTTGGATGTTGAAGTTTTCCCTGATTAACCAAAAAAAAGTAATATGGAGAGGGTGGAAGAAAGGATTCCCTGCGTGGTGATTCCAAACCTGGGCAACAATGGGTGACAACCTGAAGAGAAAAACACGTGTGATGGGAAGACAGAATTTGAAATGAGACAATTGGGGATCTAACAGTACCCAGACAGATGGTCCTCAATGCTTCTCAAGGTCCATGTGATGAGGTCCTAAGAGTATTTATGGTTATCTCAATCCTGAGCCAAATGAAAATGGAAAGCTGCTTCAGGAGCACAAAAGGGAAGCTGCATTTGGATCTCCTCTTTGAGGGATGACATCTCAAATTTAATTGTCACTCTGGGATTGTCATTTAATTGTCAATCTAGGATTTATAGTTTGGTGAGGCATCAGCATTCTTGGGCAGAGAAGGCTCACAGACTTGTCAAACTACAGCCCCAGGTTTCCATAGCATGGAACCAAAGAAATTAAAGTTGATTCTTTTCCATTGAGGGAAGCTTTGGTGTTCTAACACTTTTGTTTCTGAAAAAGGAATTTTAAGCAAACAGCAAGGGTAATGTGCAACTTTTTTGGCCAAATGAGAAAGAATGTACTTTTTACCACTGTGCATTATTACATTTGGCAGCAAAAAAAATTTTTGGTTTCAAATTCAGACTTCAGGATTTTGAAAATTAAGGTGCACATTAGATTCAATGACACTTTAGGCTCGAGTAAATATGGTACTTAGTACCATAATTTCCCCTGCCCAGTCCAATTGAGGGAGCATTGGCATTAATCCTTTTGTTAGTCTGAATTAAAACAGATCCATTGAATCAATATAATTTCTCTGTTTCACTAACAATTCAACAATCAATTTGGAGGTCTAATTTGTTTGAAACTAACCAATAGGTCTGAGGTCATTGTCTGTAATTAATTTCATTTGCTTTCATTGACATTTTTACATAGTCATGTTTGTCTTGGGACTCCCTTCTTTCTTGGTAAAGACAACTATAGCTGTCATAGTGTGTTACCATGGCATGAATCCTCGTTACAATACTGCAGCTCACATTGTCCAGTCAGCACATAATGTCTAGCATTCACAATGACCCCCCCCCCCCATCCAGTTTTTGTCTGCTTTACTTCCCCATCCACAACATGGACATTTCCTGGGGGAAGTGGCAGAGAAGCATGTAGCTATTTTCTTACAGATGCATGCACAACAGTGACATCTTTCTTCATAACCTATGGAGGACTCATGTCCATCACTGTGTGTCTAGCAATATGAAAATGCCTAGATGCTTTCCTGCTGCTTCCCCCACCACCACCACACACGCACACATTTTTTGTCTGCCAGGAAAATGCTGTGTTGAGAAGACTGAAAAGAAAAGAAGATAGGTTTGAAGGGGATGGAAAAGAGATCTTTTCTGGTTAGGAATGTGTGATTCATCTCCCAAAATGAGAAGACAAAGTGAACAACCACAAGATAGACAGACATTGTAGAGGAAGCTTTTGTAAGTGAATTCCTGGTTTAGAGGTAAACGGGTAAATAGTGAGAAGAGATGATAAGACAGAGAAGATTTTAGGGTTCTTTTTTTGTGCAATTCTCTATCTTGCTAAACTTCGGGGGTTGCTAGCTGAAGCAATCCAAAGATTTACATAACAAAATGGTTTTCAGGAACCTTTTTGCTCTTTTGAAACTTTATTTTGGAAACATATACCTGTGCTTTCTTTTATTGATTAATTTATTGATTCATTTATTTTAATACTAGCAATCTAATATACAATCTAGAAAGGGGAAGAAAGAAAAGAAGGGGAGAGAAGCAAAATTTAAAAACAGAGGGTTTTGAACACACACCCCAGTCCTAACTGTAATGAAAAGAAAAAGAAAATAAACCAGAAATATATTAAGTTACCATTGTAGATTGAGCTAAATAATCCTGCTAAAATTTCTAATAACTATAACCATGGGTTATTACATTGTTAGATTTCTTATTGTTAAGAAAATCCACAAACATTTTCAGGTTTTTCAAAACATCTTCATTTGGCTTATCATTCAAAATCCTTGTTTATATGGCAATTTGGGCCAATTCAGCACATTTATCAATCAAATTTTCCATTGTCACTAGTTCAGCCCACTTGCAAGTTTGAAAAAGCAATAGTCTCACTGCTGTTTTCATGTATCATAGAAGTAATCCGTATTTGTGAACTCAGTTATTTATCCACAATGCTCAACAAAATACCAATGCTGTCTCCTCCGCCCACCATCTTGCAGGGCCCCTTCCTCCCAGGGAGTCCTGTGCCATGCTCTGGTCTAACTGGCCAAACAGGGCAGGGCCTTTCCTGCACCCTGATTGCCCATTGCACATAAATAGTGGAGCTAGGCTTCCCAGATCAGTTGCTTGTGAGCTCTTCCCACTCTCTTATGTTGTAAGTTTTGTTGCTATTATGTGTGGTTTATTTTATTTGTATCTTTGTCACAACTTGGGGGCAGTATGGCATGGGCCTTGGATGTGGTAGTTGTGTATCCCCCCCTTTCCCTGGGGTGGTGTCTGTGGTTTGTGCTGCTAGGGGGTACAGTGGTGCAAGTGTAGGCAAATCGAATGGGAGCCTGCACTGTGCCCTCCCCTATTGTTTCCTTCGGTGCATCAGTCAGCAGGGGGCTGTCCAATACCTTGATCCAGGACTCACATATGGCTATTACCAACCCTGTATTTCAATTGTTAACAATAAACAAATTATGTCCTTTGGTTATCCCAACCTCTTGCTTTTGTGGGAGATTGTTTATTTTGCCAGGTGTGTGGGGAGGGTCATTGCTCCTGTCCATGCAAAACATTTCTGGTAACATTTCGAAATATATCTTTAAGGTTGTGCTTCCTGAGGCAATCCAATTTATCTCTAGATGACATTTAGTGTCTGTGAGATGATAAATCCATTTTGGGATTTAGCTGAAATTAAATCCAGGTTGAGCATAAGGTTGACCACCTTGATAGCTTCTTGAATGCCAGAACTAAAATCCAGAGCATAGTCACTGTCACCCAAATATGGAAAGTTCCAGACTCTATTGCTAATCTTCAACAAAAAGAAAAAAAGATAAGAAGTGTAGAAACTTATGTCAATAGCTCTTTAAATTAATGTCTATTAATGGGCTGGGGCTATTTAGTAGACCTTGATAATTTGTGAGAAAATAGAAGTACAGAGGACCAAGTTAGAGAGCTTATACCACTGGCTTCTGTAGGGACACGCTGGTCACACTGCATTAATATAGCAGTTTGATACCATTTTTAACTAACATAGCTCTTCCAGACTGCTTGAATGTGTAGTTAGATGGGTTATTTAGACTTTTGTACTGTTTCTCAAAATGTGAGTTTCAAATGTTGGAGCATATGGTGCTCCTTTGGGGCTCATGGCCATTTGTCACAGTGACAGGGATTTTGTGGAGTTTATGTCCAAGATATCTGCATCACTAACATTTGAGAAAAATAATATCGAATTCTCCTTAATTGGGAGATCATTGGAAAGCTTTTATTTAAGAAAAATGACTCATTAACTCATTATTTATGTTGGAATACTGTATAATGCAGAGTGTTTCCCATTGGAAGAGCATTTGGAAAAGACTGGTATCATGTGAGAAGATCAAGTCAGTACTTCCTGCTATAATTGCAATTTGTCTGCCTCCTGTGATAAACCCTAAAAACATTACATGTGAACAAACAGAGAGAAACATAAATTTAGACCCTGGGAAGATGTAATAGGAATAATTACTTCATTATATAGTGAGCATCCTGAAATATTCAGAAGTTCATAGGTATGGTCTTGGGTGCTTTTGGAAGAAAACTTTCACACTCATTTTTGCAGAACAGTATGAAACCTTGGAGAGCTCTTGCCTATGAGTGTAAACAATACTGAGCTAGATGGATCAATACTCTGAGCTAGTGTGAAGTAGATTCCTATATTTCTAGTCTTTATAAACAATAAGGCAGGGGGAGAATTTGAACAGAGATCCTTTGTGTAAGGATTGTTGACAGCTATGGGGAGAATAGCAAATAGCTTTCAGGCCCTCAACAAGGATTTATTTTATCTTTTCATATCTTTTTGTATTTTCAGCACAACCTCAGTTTTAGGCGGTTTGATACATATTTACATATATCAATAAATGTAAACATTACCAAATGTCAGAGTGTCTTCAAGGCCTTTTTTCCAAGGAAATCTAATGGCCAGCAAGACAGTTTTTGGGCCACATGGAGATTTTAGATATCAATTTGGATTCAGAATGAAGTTTCAGGCCTCATTGGCACAAACACTGGCTTTAAGTTTAAATATAGTTTAAATAGAGCTTTTTATTAAAGCATTTGGGGGTTTAATTGATTTTTTCAAAAATGTACATATGCATGAATTTAAACAGTGTCAACTCTTTTAACCTATTTAATTTAACTTCTTCAAAATGCTTTTACTTTGCTTGAATTATGCTTGGTGATTTTAGCCACTTAAAACAATTCAATATTTTAAATAATTTTACTTGCACACTGTCCTGAAATCTTATAATGGAGGGCAGGAAAGGTTGAGGAGGAAAAATAGGAAGTAGTGTGTGCGTGTTTGGGGGGGGGGGGGTACAGGGAGACAAAGAGGAAGAGGAAGAGGAAAAGGCAGTGAAAGAGGTATATGAGGAGTAGTAAAATATTCTTAGAGGAAAATTTCCAGTGAATTGGGGTGAGGGTTATCTGGTCTTTTCTAGCATTCCTCATTATTTCTATGCAGAGAAAGATTAATGAGAGTTGACTCAAACTCATAATTCCCATACCTGATGTGAATCTTCCCAGTTCTGCCTCTTTATTGCATAGGACCCTTGTTTGGGCAAAAAGTGTTAAGAATGTCCACAAGGCCCAAGAGCACAGAATGAAGTGAGAAATGAGACGAAGATGAACCTAATTCACTTTGCTCCTTGAGGCAAAAGATATTCATAGAATAATAAAATTATAAAGTTAGAAGAGACCACAAGGGCAATCCAGTCCAGCTCTTGCTATGTAGGAACACAATTAAAGCACTCCCAACAGATGCCATACAGCCTCTGCTTTAAAACCTCTAGAGAAGGAGACCCTATCACATTCCAACACAACATATTCCACCTCTGGACAGCTCTTACAATCAGGAAGTTTTTCCTAATGTTTAAATGGAACCTCTTTTCCTGCAGTTTCAATCCAGCATGCCCTTTCCTCAATGACGCAGATAGACGGTGAAGTGACAGCTCCCCTGGTGGCCAGAAGTTGGAATGTTGAATAGCCTCTGACTGTCTGTCTATATCTGTTGTGTGTCTATAGCATTGAATGTTTGCCATGTATGTGTACATTGTAATCTGCCCAGAGTCCCCTGCAGGGTGAGAAGGGCAGAATATAAACACTGTAAATAAATAAAATAATAGATAAATAAATAAATGTGACATTCTTTCAAATATTTAAACATAGCTATCATGTCCCTTCTTAGTCTTCTTTTCTCCAAGCTAAACATACCCAGCTCTGTAATGTGCTCCTCATAAGATAACACTGTCAATCTGGCTAACAGAAAGTGACCAAACCTGCACCTAAACCTTACTTCAGCACTAATAAAATGGTACTAGAGAAATAATTTAGTTAATTAACGGTATTCAACTACCTCTTTTATTGCATGTGAAAACAAATCATCATCATCATATTTTCTCCTCCTTGGTGAAATCATGAGCTCTCCCCTTTGCCATTAGGTGTTGTGATATATAAAAGATGGTGCTGCTGCAGTGTGAGGAATCATTTTGGTCCAAAGGATTCACCATGAATTACATGTCAGCACCTTGGACAGCTGCATAAGTTGAAAGTAGAAAACCAGGCTCATTAAGCTATGAATATCCTGTTCATCTTCCTAATGCATGTTAAGTTCCTTATGCTATCCACCAAATGATACATTGGCGACTTCTCAAAGAAAGGCATTGAACATCCCATGCCATCTGGCTAAAAGCTGACCACTTTCCTGCCAAAACAAATGGGCATTTCTGTTGTGTTGTTGCTTGAAAGTATATTTTATTTATATTCCACATTTATCCTAGCACAGTACCACGGTGGCTGTATGCATGCATTTGTTGAAAATATTTACATATATCACTTCCGCAAAGTTTCCATGGTGATTTTTGAAACAAGCAAACAAAAAGCAAGCAGATGACTCTGGCAGTATAAAGATAGTAGTACAGGTACTACTATGTTTAACAATTCTTTTGTGCAAGATTTAAACAACCATGTTGTGTGTGCAATGTTCGTGAGATTTTTATGTCCCTTTCAGGAATTTGTTTTGTTTTTAAGTCAAACCAGACACACATTTGTCAATAGCTGCTATTCATAACAAGAAACTTGGCAAATCCTGTAACTGAAAGGATGACAAAGAACAAATGCATTTTAGCTGATCTAAAGTCAGGAAGACAGTATGTCAAGGAAAGGCCATTTCAAAGTAATTCAACTCTTCTTTGCAAACTCTGCTTATCCTATTGCTAGCTGTAACAATTTACAACAAGATAGGCCAGTCTGGGAGAAGGTGGACATTTAAAATTAAAATAAACGTGCAGATTTCCCATCTCCACACCAATATCATTTCTGAAAAATCTACCTCTTTGCACAATGAATTAGTGTGGCTGATGGTTTCCATGTTACTAGGGCATTAAATATATCCTGGAAATGAGGATGCATCTGCACTGCAGAATTAATACGCCACTGTAACTACCACAGTTAAATCCAATGAAATCTTGGGTTTTGCAGTTTAGTGAGGTACTAGCATTCCTTGATAGAGAAGTTTTAACCTCACAAAATGAAAAAACCTTCATGATTCTATAGCATTGAGCTATGGTAGTTGAAGTGGTGTCAAAGTGCATTAATTCTACAATATACATACATCCTTCGTCTAAACAAACGGGAAGCTATTCATGATGCTGAGCCTGCTTTGAAAATGAAGTTCAGTGTTGTAGTTGCTACTTTACAAGATAGCTGATTCGCTCCCCAACAGATATGGGAGTCTTCAACTGTCAATGCTGTGAATATATAAATACTACTTTGTCTACTGTCCTTAAAATAACTAGGCAATGAATTAAAAATGCTCTTCTTACTTGTCATGTGTTGGCTGTGGCTTCAAGTATATCCATTTATGGGCTGCATGATAATTCTATATGAATGTTGGAAACAGTAGTAACGTAGCACTAATAGCTAGTGATTATTTGTCTCCTCACAGATGATGCTGAAGAGCCAAGAAGTCCTGCTGTGATTTCTTTCCAACTCAGTCCTTTAGTAACATTTGAATGACATTTCTTTTCGGCTCCACATTGGTAAAGTGTTGTTGCAGTTTGTCAGTCTGTGCGGAAGCTCAGTAGTCTTTCCAGTTTTAGACCTCTGCTCAATCACACAGAGCCAGAGTAAATGAAAAATAAAACTTTACTCTTAAGTAAGCAGCTTTAACAAAACCAGCATTACAAATTAAACATAGTCCATTGCAGATATCTTACTCAAAGTCCAATGCATTATAATCATGCATAATCTGCATCTTCGATGGTGTAAGAAGTCCTTTGTTAAATGGTCCAGGACAAGTCCTGTGTTAGATCCATGGCAGTCTTCATGATCTCCTTCTTTACACACAGGATCAAGGAGAAACACTCCTCATGATATACTCAATGCTGAAGCTTAATTGCTTCATTGTCCAGGTGTTTCTCCTACATTCAAACAAGAAGATCCTGCAATTACTTAGCTAAACTCCATATTTATTATTTATTTATTTATTTATTGCTTCTTCATTGTCCAGTTAAAAACAGTTTGCTTCAATTCAATCACAGCCCAGAGATTCAAACAAACAAAGAGTTTTCCTAAATGCAGATCTTACTTAGCTCCAAGTGTGGGAGCTCCATGTACTTTACAGATGGTACTACCAACAGGTTGGCCTCCTCGGACTTGTGTGCAATAGAGGAAAACATGGCCATAAGAACCAATACAGGCAGCCAGCATCTACATCCTGCTGGTGCCCCAGACAGGAGCCGGGCGGCAGTGTTCTGTGTTCTGTAACATTAGAGGGCACATTCAACAAATCCACAATTAGACATTCAAATCCCAAGATCATTCTGATGTTTCTGTACACTCAGTGGCTTTGTCAATACATCAGCCAAATTCAGATCTGTATTACAATATACCAAATCAATTTCACCATTTTACTGCATCTCTTACACAGCTGTACTTGATATCCACATGCTTGCTCCTTTGTTTCACTCTGGCCTGTGTTGCCATTGCAATGCATGACTGATTATCCTCATATATCACCGTAGGATTTTCAACAGGTATCTGTAAGTCCTTTAATAGTTGTTTAATTACACAGACTTCTATGTATGCTAAACTGACTGCACCAAACTCAGCCTCACTGGAACTTAAAGCTACATAACCCTGCTTCTTTGACTTCCAGTCAATTAGTGCATTAGAAAATTTAACTACAATCCCTGTTGTTGATTTTCTATCTGTGCAATTGCCAAAATCACTGTCTGCATATACCTGCAAGGATAGTGAGTCATCTGGACTTAATTTCAAACAAAAATCTTGTGTTTGCTTTAAATATCTCACAACTCTCTTTAGTCCATTCCATGCAGCAATGGATGGGTTGGCTGAATACCTGCTTAGAAAATTCACAGCAAATGCAATGTCTGCTCTAGTGTAATTACATATGTGCAATAACTGACCAATGATGCTTTTGTATAATGCCTGCTCTTCAAATTTATCAGCATTTTCCACTTCATTTTGAAAACCTAATATCATGGGTGATTGACCCCTTTACATTCTTCCATATTTAGCCTTTCCAAAATGTGCATTATCTTTCCTTTTGGCTTAACACAAAACCTTGTTCAGTTCTCATAATCTGTACACCAAGAAAATATTGTATTGGACCAAGGTTTCTTAACACAAAATGTTTGCTTAATTCTTCTGCAAACTTGTCAACTTCTGCTTGACTCTCAGCCAAAAATGATAAATCATCAACATATACAAACAATACTTGATAATCATGCTGTACATTTCTTACATACACACATGGATCTGCTCGGCTTCTTTCAAAACCCATTTTGGTTAATGCATCATTTAAACATTCGTTCCAGGCAAGCCCGGACTGCCGAAGCCCGTATAATGCGCGATTTAATTTAAAATATACGTTGGTGTCTCTATATTTCGAACCTGGTGGTGGTACAATGTATATATTTTCTTTCAGATTAGCATTCAGATATGCTGTACTTATGTCAAAATGATACACCTTTAAATTTAAACTTGCTGCCAGGGTTAACAGTAATCTTACAGAATTAGGACTAACTGTGGGCGAATACACTTCTTTGTAATCTATGTCCTTAATCTGAGTAAACCCTCTAGCAACCAGACGCGCTTTGTACCGTACTTGACCATCAGCATCAATCTTTTGCTTAAAAATCCATTTTGTGTCAACCGGATTACTTCTACCTGGTAAATTTGCATGCTCATACACATTTAATCTTTCCATGCTTTTCAGCTCTTCATCTATAGCTTCTAACCATTTTTATTTCTCCCCATGTGGCAAACTTTCTATTTCTTCATAACTCTGAGGCTCATGATTAACCAAACACACTCTCACATGTTGTACTGTGAACCAGTCAGGTTTCTTTCTGGTTCTCTCACTCCTCCTGAGTGTAATGTTCTTACTGGCTCCTTCCTCAGGATCTTCATTCACCTCATCATCCTCATCTGAGGATCTAGGCCTCTTAAATTTCTTAATTATAGGTTTACTTATGAGTTGAGGTGAAGCAGCACTTTCCTGCTCTGTGGTTGATCTACCTTGCTCATGAGTTTCCTCTTTTGAAATAGGAAAGAAAACTTCCTGATTAGCATGAATCTTGTCCCAGTTCTGGCTATATGCAAAATTCGCAGATCTAGATATAACAATGTTTCCTTCTTTATCTAAAAAATCTCCAAGCTTTTGCTCCCTGCGCATATCCAACCATTGTTAATCTCCTGGCTTTATCTTGTCCCTTCCTTCTCAATTGTTTTGGAATGAATACCCATGCCTGTGCTCCAAAAATTCGTAAATGTCCTAATGGGGGTTTCTTGCCATATAACATAAAAATAAGGTGTGTTCTGGATAGGCTCACACCAGAGTCTATTAATCAAATAACATGCAGTCAATACTGCTTCTCCCCAAAGGTTTTTAGGTAATCCAGAATCTTCTAACAAAGAATCTTTGACCGTTTGGACGTTCCTTACAAATCTTTCAATCTTTCCATTTTCTGCACTTTGATAAGCACATGTGAGTCTGTGCTTTATCCCCTCTTGTTTCAGAAAACGTTCCAAACTGTGTGAGGTAAACTCTCCTCCTCTATCTGTTTGAAGAGCTTTTAATCCCACTCCAAATTGCCTCTTCACATATGCCACCCAATTTTTGAAAATATCAAAAACTTCATTCTTCTGTTTCAACAAAAACACCAAGAAAAACAAGAATGGTCATCTAATAAACACAGAATATAACAGGCCCCACCTTTACTTGGTTGAAAAGGCCCAATTAAATCAGCATGTACCAATTTGAAAATCTCCTCTGAGTTTCTTAAACTTTTCTTACTTATTGGAGCTGACTGTGCTTTGGTTTTCTTGCATACATTGCAATCAAGAAACTTCTTGCAATCTTTCAACTTAATACCTTCACTAAACCCTGGCATTTTATACAACACTTTGAAACTAGGGTGACCTAATGCTCTGTGTAAATCATGAATACATTCCTTGTGTAATGGGGTATTCTTACTGATCATATTTACATCACCTGTATTACCTCTTGAGGTTAACACATACAAATCCCCTGTAATACTCCAGTTCCACATAACTCATTCCCTTTCAAAATCCTGACTTTTCCTCCAGAAAAATTAACTTCATAACCTTCTTTATCAAGTTTTCCAACAGATAATAAGTTGTAGTCAAGCTCTGGAACTAAAAATACATTCCTTAATGTTCTATCCAAATGCTTAACATAAACTTCCCCTTGACTGTGTACTTTGTACTGTTTTCCATCTGCAAGGGTCACATTTGAACATTCAGGTTTCACAGTATTACAAATTAATTTTTTTTGTTCCCTATATGCTGCGAACATCCAGAGTCCACATAAAATATGTCCTCATCTGCTGGACTCTTTTGGGACTTCACTATTCTTACATGCGAAGAACTGCTCCTCTGGTTCATCTTCTTCCCTCCTTGCTTCTTCTGCTGCTTTGGGCAATTTCTCTTTAAATGATTTGGAGATCCACAAGTGAAGCACTTTCTCACCACACATACTCTCTCTTTCTCCTCCTCGAGTGCAACTCTGGCTGACTGCTTTCCTTGAGAATGCCCTGCTGTATTTGCAGACTCCAGGCAACGATCCTTCCGTCTTTCCCAGTCAGCTAGAAGTCTAGCACAAATATATTGGAGGTTCAATTGTGCTTGTGGAAGTGACTCTAGAGAATTCACTATCCCATCAAACGAATCATCCATGGATGAAAGCACAATAAAACATTTGTTTGCTTCTGTGAGATGAAAGTCTCTCTCCTCCAATTCTGCAAAACTTGCAAATGGTCTCTCAGACTCTCATGCTTCTCCAGTCTCTTCCTGTAGAGTCGTCTCGCCAGCACAGCCACTGTTGCTGCCGAACTGGAAGCATATACTTCTCTGAGTCTTACCCAAATGGCATTGGGAGTTGGCAAGCTGCATATATGAACCAGTTGTTCATCGTCGATGCCCAATATCAGAGTAGACCTTGCTCGTTCCTGAGCCCTCAGCTGCTCTGCTGAAGCTGGTTGCTGCACTGGATTCTCTGTACATTCCCATAAGGATTCTCTCCTCAAATAACTTTCCATTCTGACTTTCCAAATGGAATAGTTATTGCCATTTAATCTGGCCATGGGGAAAGACATATTCACTCCAGAATCCATCTTCTTGTTTTGCCACCAAACACACAATGCAAAACAAAATTGTCTTTCAAAAAACTGGAACAAAATATATATATAATCCAACTATGCAACTGGACAGACTGGACAGTCTGGGCCCATAACCTGTTGCAGTTTGTCAGTCTGTGCGGAAGCTCAGTAGTCTTTCCAGTTTTAGACCTCTGCTCAATCACACAGAGCCAGAGTAAATGAAAAATAAAACTTTACTCTTAAGTAAGCAGCTTTAACAAAACCAGCATTACAAATTAAACATAGTCCATTGCAGATATCTTACTCAAAGTCCAATGCATTATAATCATGCATAATCTGCATCTTCGATGGTGTAAGAAGTCCTTTGTTAAATGGTCCAGACAAGTCCTGTGTTAGATCCATGGCAGTCTTCATGATCTCCTTCTTCACACACAGGATCAAGGAGAAACACTCCTCATGATATACTCAATGCTGAAGCTTAATTGCTTCATTGTCCAGGTGTTTCTCCTCAACACACACATTCAAACAAGAAGATCCTGCAATTACTTAGCTAAACTCCATATACTGTAACAAGTGTGTCCATGCAATTACAAAAAAAGCTCCTATATTTTGCTTTGCTCCAAACCTCCGGTAGAACATTTCTGAGAACATTTCAAATCGGTAAATGGCTATATTTTTGCCATCTACATCAGTATGTCAGATCAAAAGCTCAATTTCTCAGGAAAATACTTTTTTATTAGTAACACAACACATGATCTAGACATATTGTAGAGATAACTTATAAAAATCCACACTGCTATTAATCTTTATTCTTAACTGTATTGTAGAAGCATTACAGATAAATTTCATCAAAGGTTTATAATAATACATCAGATGTTTGTGATTAAATGCATAGCATGTGACATTAAAATTAAACTACAATACATTTTGCCTACTGGGAAATGTTATTGGCCAATTAAGAGACACACAATTATAAACATTGTATACATTGATTTTGTATTCACCAAAAGTTTCTTTTTCCCTCTGCAACATATATACAGGCTGCCTTCTTAATATGATTTTTTTGTTTTAAAAAGCATAACCTTTTATTCTATGAAGGTTAAATGAAAAGTAATGCCTCCATTTTTGCTACTTGGGTTTGGATGGGAATATTTTAATAAATCAAACGCAGAAATAATCCTTAGAATGTGCTCTTTAATGACCACTATTCACTTTTCCACATAATCACCAGACAATTGGATACATTTCTGCCAACAACTAACAAGTTTTCTGAAGCCATCACGGAAGAAGTCGATGCTCTGTTTCTGCAACCAGCATCTCACAGTTCTCTCAACGTTTTCATTAGAAGCATAATGATGTCCCCACAGATCTTCTCTCATTATCGAGAATGGAGAAAGGCATCACCTTCATTCTCATAACACGAGAGGAGCATCCTGCATCCTGGGTACCCATCATGCACAGATCTTCCGATAGCCAAGCAAAGCAATAATGTGACCCACACATTCTTGTGAAATGCCAATTATGCTTGAAATTTCTGAGTGATATGATGATCGTCCTGAATCAATCTGTCAACCTTTTGCTTGTGAAACTCATTGGTTGCTGTCACAGGATGTCCAACTCTTTGTTTGTTATGCAAGTCAGATGTTCCCACCTCAACATCTTTAAACTTACTTGCCCAATGTTGCACAGTACTCACATCAACACACTCACCATAAACAGCTTGCATTCTTTTATTAATCTCCTTTAGGGTGACACCTTCTGCTGTCAAGAATTCAATGATTATACGTTGCTTAAGTTGCATTGACCAACCATCTGTGCAGGGTTCCATACTTCTCACTTTAACAATACATCCATTCAATGCCAAGGCTCCCCACTGAACAAGCCAGTACGTGCAGCATACCAGTACTGCCATCTGTTGAGGAGTTACAAAGATGGAGGCATTCCTTTTCATTCAACCCTCATATTAATGAAAAGTGTTCCTAAAATCTTGGAAGAATGTATTATGTAACAAAGTAATTCAATAATTATTTCACAACTATTTATTTATTTAACAGAAAGTCATTCCCCTATCTCAAATACTGGAATTCTAGGAACTGCGTGCTATTTGGATAAAGATTACCATCTGCATATAAGACTCATGGCAAGTGTAGACTCAGCCTAGACTTGTCATGGAAATAGTATTAGATACACATTTGAAAAGGAAATGAAAATACTTTTAGAAAGTTTGATTTATTTATTTATTTTAAAAAGGTACCTTGTGCTTTTGCCACACCTTCATTATCTCTTCATTTGTTGTTTCTTATAACTGGCAAGAGAATTTAGCTTTCAGTAAGATATTTAAATGGAAATTGTTTGGGGAATAGAGACTAATTATGTAACCATGTGCAATTAAAACCACACATGGCAGCTGAATCACTGTGATGTCTATTTTGAAAATGTATCACTTTTCTAGTGCATATAAACTTTTCTAGTTTCACAAAAGGAAAGATTTACTTAGCTACAACAACGACAACTGGAATAGCCGAAATAATGTTAATTTTACTGATAACCATTTCAATGCAGATTACCTCTCCAAATCACAATTTGAAACCAGAATTTATGGGTTGTTAGAGCACCAAACTTCACCCAGGAAAGGTATGATTCCTTTCGCTAGACAGACAGTCCTCCATGCTTCTAATGGTCCATGTGATGAGGTCATATGAGATACTCAGGAGAGCAAGCTCTCTAAATCCCAGCATCTTTGCAGATGTGATTGCACTAATTACATCACTAAACTACAAATTCCAAGATGTTGGAAGATGGGGCCATGGCAGTTGAAGCAGAATAATACTGCTAATGTTTTGTAGGTAGCTAGACAATATGGTTATGGGACAATCTTGGACCTATTCAGTTAAATGAACTTAAACTGGATGATATAGCTCCTTATCCCAGAGCATTTTAGTAAATGGCAGTTAGTGAGGACATTAGGCATGTGAGATCCATTAAAATTGTTCCAAAGTATTTACAAAACTGGGGGGCCCTAACAAAACTGGGGGGCCCTAACGCTTCATTTCTAAAGTGTTTCTAAAATTTCATTAATGAACATTTCATTACTCTAATGAGACTAATGAAATTTTGTTACTATTTCATTACAGTAATTGCACAAGCACATTAATGCAATAATCATTACCATTGGGGAAATTCCAGGGGCTCCTATATCCTTGATTTTAAAAGAAATCAGAGTGAAACTGGCTACAATGGTAGAACACATTTACTGCTGTTAGCCCACCAAATTTCAGAATGTTTTACTTATCCATAGATTTTTGGAGATTTTTTACAGTATTTATAAACAACTTTTTAAAAAACTACAAGAGCGATCTACATCAATTTTATATACCATGCACACAAGATAACCAGGGCATCAATCCCCAGAAGATTCAGAAAGATTTATACATCTACAGATTTTTGGGAATTTTAAAAAAGTTTAGACAAAAGCAATTTATACTATTACTGTTATCCTCTGTTCGGATACCAGCCAGCACACAGTGCCTTAAACCAAGAAATAGCTTTCTAAGATCTACAGAGATGCTCGCAGGATTACCCCAGCAAGCAACATCCACTAAGTTGGATGTTATTCTTTCATAAGGATTGAATCCTTCTTTCTGCATCTCTGTGTAGTTAACACTTAGAGGAATATTACCATTTTAAGCAATGTAATTTATCCATTTATCCTTTTGGGAAAATTCTCTCATTTATTGAGAAACCATATACCTGTATATCAGGTATTTAGCAGATTAATATCCCTGGGCATTACTATACCCAGCAGCATGTATTACAGTAATCTAGCAGAATGAGAAATGTATCTGTTTAGCATATGACTGAGAGACTGAGAGCAATTATCTTCTCTTTCTTACCAGGATGGTTTAACTTTATCAGTATGTATAGGTAGGAACAGCATGGGTTGAAGCTGCATTGTAACGTTTTGCCCTTGGTTGAATTTCTTCTCAACTCATTTTATATCCCGCCTACAGACTGATCAGCTGACATATCTGGTCAAATGAGACAAAAGATCTGGAGAACCTCATTTAAATAAATAGTCAGTCACTGTACCAGCTGTGAAGCAACATTGCTTTTCTTCCAATCAGATTAATCAACCAGCTAACTGCAACATCTATTGCTCTGTCTAAGTAACTGCTGTGGGTGTATTATCAGTTAAAGAATTGTTGATGTACTCACTTGCAATTGGATAGGCCTTATGCCAACATGGTGCAGTGCATTGGGCTTTGACTCTCAAGATCAGAGTTTAAATTTTTGCTCAGCCATGGAAAGCCACTTAGTGACTTCAGGCAAATTGCATCATCTTAGCCACAGAGAAAGGCTAGGCAACCTTCTTCTAAACAAATCTTTCCAAGAGAAGCCCATAATAAGTTCATCTTAGGGCCTTCAGTACTCAGAAATAATTTGAAGGCACACAATAACAAAGCTTCCTATCTGGAATTTGCCTGTCTCTGTGTTCTCAGTAATACAAGCATACACCGAAACATCCATCATAATACACAGAACCTTCTACATTCTATGTTTGTCTTGTATGCCTTATGAAGGCATTGTTTTATGTTTTGTCGGCTGAAATGTAGCAAATCATAGCCCAAATGTGTGTACAGTTTCTATCAACTGGCTTTTTTTCAGAAATGTTTATAATTGAGTATTTACCTGCCTAGAATCAATTGGAACATCTACTGTGAAGATATAGGACCATGATTTGTTGTAATGCATGGGCAGCAGCTACTTCATGTCCATTGCATGGAACAATATGGTAATATGTCAGCAACAGCTGTTGTGGGAAAAGGTGGTTCAGTCATCATTCTGTAGCTCCATTACCCAGCATAGAGGATACTGCAGGGAGGATTTTTTTAAAAAAACAAAAAAAATGGAACTCGAAAGTCAGTCGGCAAGGATTCAAACCCTGATCCCCAGAGTCAAAGTCCTTATAATGTGTAATAGAGTCATAGCGCTTGACTGAGAAACAGACACAGGCAACCTCAGTTGGAATGTAACATGATCAACAAGATCTAGTTTCTTTTATGACATGAACATTCGCTTTATGCATTTATGGCACTCTAACCCTGTCACTTCTTGCTCCAGTACTTCACAAAATATATTGCAGCAGATTGTTACATAAATTGAAAAAATGAAACCTGTAGTGAAAGGATCTTCCTCACTTCTATCAGAAGGACCTCCCTTGCTTACTTGCTGCTGAGCTTACAGCAAATTGGATAAATCAATGTCCTTATGGCCAGACTGATTGCAAATGCCACCTTGTCTTCATTGCCATATTTAACACTTTCTTTCACATTAATTTTTTCCCAGTGAGAGATGCACAAATGTTTATATCCACAAATAAAGAATGGGTAGGTAGATAGACAGGCAAAAAAAAACTGGCAAACGGTTTCAGCTTTTGTTTATTTCAATTGCTGTAAACAAAAGTGACCTGCACCCAAGATAACTGGGGCTCTGTTACCTAAAACAATGAATATAACAGAATGCCATTACCTCACTTCTGGCTCTAGTAAGCAACCATAGAGGTGCAATGACCTAGATATTCCTATAGATGTATTCTCTCTAATGACCTCATCATATGGGCTGCCAGAATCAAACAAACACAGAGAAATAGGAGAGGCTGTGATTATCTGATTTAAAATTTTGAGCCAGTTGTCATTCAAGCTTCCTGGTAAGAACAGCAAAGTTGTCATTCCTAAAGTGTGTAACTATCTAGGTTATTAGACTCCAATTTATGACAACCTATCATAGATTTATTCAGAAGAATTTAGTCTGAGAGAGTGTAACTTTTCCAAGGTTACCCCATCTACTTTCTGTGGCTGAACAAGTTTTAAAACCCTTGTCTCCCATAGTTCTAACTGAACAATCAAGCCACACTTGCCACATATACATATTTATGAGAGGAAGATTGAGTGATATCGAAAAAGAGTGAGAAGGAGGAGAGGGAGACAAGAAAACATTGAAGTACCCAATGGAAAACATTTCTCTTTGTTTCCTAATACAGCAATTCTTATCCTGAGATCTAATCCCATCTCTTTAATGAGAATCCAGTTCAGAATTGGTGTGATGGTTCAGAATGCTAAGCTGTTTGTTTCATTGACTGCCTCAATTATTTTCTACCACTCCAGTTTGTTTTTGTTCAAAGGTTGACTGATTTATCAATAAATGTGCTTTTCTTGACATCTGTTGTCCATTCTTTTAATAAACTCTTTTTATTATGTTTTTCTCTTCTTTCTACAGCATGGTCTGTCACACTAGGCCTATTATGTGATGAAGTGGCAATCCTTGAGGCATAGGCCATGACTCTGGAGACCAATTTTGTGATCATGAGCTGTATATATCAAGCATACTATTCAGTTATGACTTGCTGAAACTGTTAACTGGAAAATAATTCCTGGTCATTCCAATTGCTATATATATACTGTACATATATAAGTTAAAAGCCCATTGAGAAAAATCACCCCACAAAACCTAGGTCAACTTACACACAGGTCAATGCTGGAATAGGGACCCAGTGCAAAAGTAGTGAAAAGTGGCAGAGGCGAGAAGTGCTCTGCCCCTTACACAAACTGAATAACACCATCTTCTTTTTCAGAACATCAGCAACATGGGGCATCTAAAGAATGTGGTGCATCTGCCAATTTTGGGTGCATGAATTGAAGCAAAGAGGTGGTGTCCCCTATCTAAAATAGCCACTGCTCTTTCTCTCTCTAGAGAAGCTTATGCAGGTAGTTCTTATTAAAAATGGCCACTGCTACTCGGCTCTACTTCAAACACCCAAAATGGCAGGTGCACCACATTCTTCAGGCTCCCCCACATTGCTGGTGTGTGCTGCTGCTTGGGGCAATAAAGAAGGTGAAGAAGTATGGAAGGAGAGAGAGAGAGAGAGAGAGAGAGAGAGAGAGAGAGAGAGAGAGTTGACTATCGTTTTGCATCTCACTTCTGCCTCTTTTCACTGGATTTCTCATAAAGTAAGGTTGCTTTACTTCCTCATCTTCTCTCCTTTTTCAAGACTTCATTCTCATTACTGTATTACTTTCCCTATCTACATTCATATAGATGTATACGTTTCAAGATCAGCAATGCCATTGATACCTCACCCAATTATCACCTTCTATATAAACAAGACCTTTCTTTCTCTCTAGTATGTTCCCATTATGGATTTTAAAAGGAGAGGAAAAAATTGTTTGTTACATGTCCCAAGGTTCTACCCAGGATTTATCCATTGATCAAAGTAAAATCCATTATTTTAGTCCCTAAACCTGGCCTCAAATGTCATACACATAAGGTCATACACAAGTATATATCTCAGTGCTATATGATGTGGCCAGCAGCATTCTGAAAATATAGATCAAAAGCAGAATTACCCAAAGTTTTAATGGTTTTTTTCACAGAGCTTTGAGCACTCTCAGAAGAGACAAAGGTATGGGAGAAAGGTCATACATATTCAGAAGTAGAAATAACATCATGAAGCTTTTTATGTTCTCTCACTTTACTGCAAAATCAACAGTACTTTTTTGCTTCTTTAAAAACCTATTAAAAGCAGATTTATATGCCATGGGCAGAGTTCCTTCAAACAGCTTGACAGCCATGTTATAATCATAATGCTTTTCTATGGATGAGGCTGCCTCTGAATATTTTGTCTCCATGCAATGGAGCCTACTTCAATTTGGTAACCTTTGGGTGCCTTGAATGTCACGCTCTATGACCTCCACCTAACATATACAATGGTGTCAGCTCATAGAAGCCTCACATTCTATTCTGCACAAAAAGAGCACATGGTTATTTTGAACTGGAAATAACATTTTCTGTGTAGAAATTGTATTTTCTGTGCTGGAAAAAAACCTTTGTTTCTCTGCAGTTAATATTAAATGTAGGGACTTAATATATGCATAATTCACATATAGCTGATTTGCATAAAACATTTTCTGTAAATGAAACAGAGTCTCCTCATGGAAAAAGCTGTTATGTGTAGGAACAATCATGTGTGAACTTTGCACAGAATCAATTTTGAGCTGAAAGAGCCTTCAAAAACTAGGTTTTAAATACTTTTTCATAGCAGGAAGAAAACTACAAGACATACTTATGACTTCTTTCGAGAAGAATCTTAGTGAAAAACTGCATTCTTATTTCCCATCATGAGGATGTGCTTCAAAGCAGTGTTTGCTGAAGGCATAAGGCAATTAGACCTGTTTATAATTGGTTTTGCTCATATCCCAATGAATAGAATTTCAGTTTGTCTGCACAGTCAGAATGACCATAGCTCTAAAATTTCAGCAGTAAAAATTCTACCGAGTATATGATATGATTTCATTTTGAACATTTGTAGTTGGTTTGAGATTATTGAGACTGAGTTATCAATTATTCTAAATCCAAAGAAGTAGTTTTGGGCAAAACAAAGAAATAACTTTTAATGAGATAGATTTAGAACACCTAAAACATGCAGCTATCTTGTCATGATTTTTATATGTTTAGGAGTCTGGCAACTCAGAACAACAAATATAACAATGACAACATCAACAACTGAAATTTGAGTCCTGCATTCAATCTTTGAAGTGACAGCTGAGTTTGTTGGAAATAACAACCTTCTTCAAGCCTCCTATACTAGTTATTTGTTAAGTGTATAATTCAGATTTTCTACTGTATTTCATATCTGTATATTGGTATGCAGTTTTCCTTAACTCTATGTTATGGGAGGGGCTGCAGACCACATGATCAGATCTGGAATTGTTTAGACTCAGATTCTACTTTAGAAGTCAGTGTTTGCATCAGAAGCAGTACATTACAGTTTAGAAGGCTGTAGAAAGAATACTTTAGAGAAGACTCTATCAGACTCCATTAGAACACAGAAATTCTTTAAACTATGGACTGTTAAGATTATAGGGAAGATGCCCTGTGCTATCTGCACAGAAAAACTACTTCAAATTCTAGCCCGAATTGATATGCAATGTACCTGTATGCTGAATACATGAAGTTGGTTTCATTGTTGGTTGTAAACTGCCCCAAGCCTTTGTGGGAGTGGTGGTATATAAGTATCAAAAAAGCAACAAAGAGGTAATGCAATGCAATGGTTTATATACATCAATCAAAATAATATATCATGCAAAAGCATCACGATGCACAAGCATCTAAGCAAAGAAATAATGAGGTGTAAACCTCTCACTCTATACAAGAATGCAGACCGTTACGTAGTTCACAGTTCCCCCGTTTCTGATATTAATAAAGTAAAGCACACAGTGTTGGGAAATCCCAGTACTGAGAACCATCAACTATATGGTTGTAGGACAAAAATGAGTCCCAACAGAACGTAAACAAACCCCCCGAGTGACTTATGGCTGCAAAGCCGCCGAACCCAGAACTCCGGGCAGGGACGTAGTAAACAAAGCGTCAGGCGGGACGTGACTCCGCCCACCCAAAGGAGGGGGCAAGGAGGGAGATGCTCCGTGAACAGGGATGCTAGTGAGCGTTGCAAAACGGTCCAGGCAAATGCGGCGTGGAGAGGTCCCCAAACGTAAAATAAACCCCACGATGGGTAAGGCGTCTCGTCAACGAGATGAAGTACTGAGATCTTTCTCGTTTCGGGTGCTTCCTCAGGACGATTCGCGACCGGGAAAAGTACACAACTATATGGAACAAACACAACATAAGTCCCCCATAGGCATAGAGGGGTTGATGGGCAGGGTAGGAGAATGAGCTTACCAAGTGTTGTCTTCAGAAGTCCCCCTAATGGGAGCAAACCGCTGATGCGGTGGAAAATAACAGGCCAAATGGCTGGTGATGACCGAAGATCCGGTCCAGGTTAAGGCCTAATCGAAGGCTATATCCTAAAAGGCAGGAGAGGCACAGCTGAGGCCAATGCGGAGGAGTCTTGATGCAGTAAGTTAGTTTAATAGGGCATTTAAACTGACAGGCTCGTTTAATCCATGGGGTTGCTCACAAGCACATTGTACAAAGTGTTTCAGTTCGGTCTTGAGTAAGGTAGATTGCAGGTCAATGTGGGGTGACATCTCCACTTTTTCTAATCCTACGAACTTGAAATCCGGAATGGATTTGTGTACTTCTTTGAAGTGTCTATATAAGTACACATCTTCATTGCCAGAAAGAATTTTCAATCTGTGTTCCCTAATCCTTGCCCTCAGCTGGCGTTTGGTAACCCCAACATAAATCAAGGGGCACGAGCAATACATGAGGTACACACATTTTCAGTGGCACACGTACAGAATTGATGGAGTTTGATAAACCTAGATGTGCCAGGAATTTGAATCTGCTTCAACGGGCTCACAAAGTCACAACAGATGCAGTGCCCACATTTGAAAGTCCCAGCTTGAAAACTACTTGTAGTTTTTTTTCTTGGCACCCAAATCTGAATGGGTGAGCCAGTCCCCAATGTTGGTGGTACGTTTATAAGCTGGCATTTTGTAACGCTCACTAGCATCCCTGTTCACAGAGCATCTCCCTCCTTGCCCCCTCCTTTGGGTGGGCAGAGTCACGTCCCGCCTGACGCTTTGTTTACTACGTCCCTGCCCGGAGTTCTGGGTCCGGCGGCTTTGCAGCCATAAGTCACTCGGGGGGTTTGTTTACGTTCTGTTGGGACTCATTTTTGTCCTACAACCATATAGTTGATGGTTCTCAGTACTGGGATTTCCCAACACTGTGTGCTTTACTTTATTAATATCAGAAACGGGGGAACTGTGAACTACGCAACGGTCTGCATTCTTGTATAGAGTGAGAGGTTTACACCTCATTATTTCTTTGCTTAGATGCTTGTGCATCGTGATGCTTTTGCATGATATATTATTTTGATTGATGTATATAAACCATTGCATTTCATTACCTCTTTGTTGCTTTTTTGATACTGACTGTTAGAGGGCTTGACTGTATTATACACTGATTTAATATAGTGGTGGTATATAAGCCAAAATAAATAAATAAATAAAGTTTGTGAGTAAACCAACTATGTTACTTTTAAAGAAGTCTACTTTATTTTTGGTCTCTTGAGAGCATGATTTAAACCAAGATGTTTTAAAGGAGAGTGGATGAACACTTCTGAAACTCTGCTATGTGCGTGTGCATGCGTGTGTGTGTATTCTATTGGCAGGAAGAGAGGAAGTTGTAGCTACCATGATCTAAATCTGAAGGGGAGAGTATGTCTTAGCATAGCTTTCTGACACAAATGAGAATTGTAGTTGCCTTTTCAAGCAATCACAAATGTTTGTGTCTGACTTGGAAGATTCTTCAGATACTTGCTATTTGTTTGAGCAATTAAAGTATTACCATGGCAACCTACACCAATTATTCTCCAATGGCATTTCTATTACCTCTCCAAAACCTCTGCTGCTGCTGTTATAAGCTGCTGTCAAGTCCATTTCTATTTATGGGACCCCATGAAAGAGAGCACTTTCTTAGCCAATTGAATTCTCCTTTTAACATTCTACCTATAGAGTCCTATTATAGAGCAAGTCAGAGCATCATTTCGAGCTTTTTTAAAAATTGAAAGTGTTCTTTTGTGAACCTAGAATTTAGAATTTGACGTGGCACAAGTTCAAAATGAGATCTTGTTAGCTTCCACAGGACAGCAAGAGCTTGGATCTCAAAGGTAGTTAATTTACTGTTGTCAATGAAGTTAAAATTTAATTACCTGGAGTTAACTGCTCTGGAACTATTTACTGGAACTATATTGCTTCTTTGTTTCCCAGTATACACATGGCCAAAAAGGGGACTGACGTTGATATTGCTCCGGACCATCTTGCTCCAGATCGGTTTTTTAAAAAACTTTTGTGGATTTGATTATTTGTAGATTTGATAAAAATATTCATTTTAGGAATCTCTACGCCCTACAGTGTCTCTACATGGTCAACTTCCTGCAGTTAGGCTGGAGGGCCTAGAGATTTGTGAAGAAAACACCACTCTAAGAATCTCCAGGCCTTCTATATGAACGCGAGACCAAAGAGGCTAAGAAGTCCTACAATGCCGCTCAGATCACAGCTGCTGGTTCCCGTACAGCACAGATCTTTAAAGTAGTCCGGAGCCTTCTAGCATCTCCACAGAGTGATCCCAAAAACTCTATGGTAACAGCAGAAGATCTCCAGGAGTATTTCACTGGGAAAATCACGGCACTTCGGCGTGACCTGCCGCCCATTCCGGAGGAAGAGAACGAAAAGATCCGGTGTCAAACTCAGACCAGTGAGCACTGCCTCACCGAATTCAGACCCCTAACGCCGGAAGAGGTGAAAAGGCTGGTGACCGCGGCAAGGGCGACGACCTGCCCCATGGACCCCTGTCCATCGCACTTAATCAAGTCCTGCATTGACACCATATCGGATGCTCTGAGGGACCTGGTGAACCTTTCACTGGATACAGGCACTTTCCCAGAGTCCCTGAAGGAGGCCAGAGTCCGCCCTCTCCTGAAAAAGGCGAATCTCGACCCCGACGAACCGGCGAGCTACCGCCCTGTTGCCAACCTGCCCTTCCTGGGTAAGCTACTGGAACGGGCGGTGGATAGCCAGCTACGTGATTTTTTAAACCAATCCGGGGGCTTGGACCCGTCCCAGTCGGGATTCCGCGCGGGCCACGGTGTGGAATCCGTCCTGGTAGCGATTACGGATGACATCCGCCGCCAGCTGGACGGAGGGGGCTCGGCAGTCCTGGTCCTTTTAGATCTAACCGCGGCTTTCGACACCGTCGACCATGACCTATTACTCCGCCGCCTGGTTGCCTCCGGGATCCAAGATAAAGCTCTGACTTGGCTAGGATCGTTCCTGCGGGGCCGCTCGCAGCGGGTCGAGTGGCAGGGCCAGGTCTCCAGGAAAAGCGGGCTGGAGTGCGGGGTCCCTCAGGGTGCCATCCTGTCCCCCACCCTCTTTAACATCTATGTTCAGCCCCTGGCTAGTATCGCTAGGAGCCATGGTTTCAGCTGCTACCAATACGCCGACGACACACAGCTGCTGCTAAAGCTCGACCCAGGGATGTCGTCGGTGCCTGAAAGCTTTAGTCAGGGGCTGAGGGCGGTGACAAGCTGGCTCAGAGCACACAGGCTAAAAATCAATCCGGCAAAACGGAGATCCTCTGGCCTGGCCGACCCAAACCTCACTCACCACTACCATTCTTTGAAGGCGAGCCCCTGTCCCCGGCTCCGGCGGTGAAGAGCCTGGGAATGATTCTGGACGAGAGACTGACGATGGAAGCCCAGATCCAGGCTGCAGCCAAGGGCGCCTTCTTTCATCTTCGCAGGGCCCGACGGCTGGCCCCCACCTACCATCAGAGGCACTGAAGACTGTGATACATGCCACCGTGGTCTCTCGACTCGACTATTGCAATGCCCTGTATGCGGGTCTACCGCTGTCCACGACTCGGAGGCTGAGACTTGTTCAGAATGCAGCGGCCAGACTCATTTCCGGGGCATCGGCCAGGAACCATATCACGCCAATCCTGAAAGTTCTTCACTGGCTGCCTACAGAGTTCAGAGTGATCTACAAACTCATGGCGCTAACCTTCAAAGCACGGCAAAGAATCGGACCAGCCTATCTGGGCGATCGGCTGACAGACCAACGCAGTGAAAGACCAGCGCGTGCAATAAATGGCAATTGTATAGTTATCCCAGGGGTGAGAGAGGCCCGGCAGATAAAGACCCGACGGAGAGCCTTCTCTGTGGTGGCCCCGGTGATCTGGAATACACTTCCGCCTGCTCTCAGGGCCATATCGGCCCCAGCCAGATTCCTGTCTGACCTGAAAACTTGGCTCTTCTGCCAGGCGTTTGGGGACTGACAAGCTAATCTGGAGGCGGGGACTGTTGCGGTTTCTCTGTATCTGTGTTTTTAATAGAAGGACTTGTGTTTTGTTCTTTTTTAAATGATGTAAGTCGCCCGGAGCACCAACGGTGGAGGGCGACTCACAAGAAATAAAGTTATTATTATTATTTATTATTTATATTTTGTCTTTAGTTTCCAAGAGAAGCTGTCCATGGAACAATTTATTTCTTTGCATTTTTTCACTTTTGTGTGTGTGTGTGTGGGGGGGGGAGTTGTATTAAAAACAAATCCATTAATTAATTAATTTCTACCTGCATTTTCTCTCATAGGGACTCATGTAGGCCTGATACTCTAACATCATCATTCTTTTCTTCTTTTTCTGATGAGGAAGCCAAGAGAGCTTTGAAAGTGTGGTATTTCAGCCTGGCTCTCAAGCCCATGCGGCTGATTTCAATGGAGATGTTAACAATGAATTAAATGTGCAAAGTGAACTTGTGATACCCAGGGGCCCTGCAGGTGGAAATCCCGCTGCAGATGGAAATTCCGTAGCTGAGAACAGTTTCACTCCCAGGCCAGCTCTAGGATAGGGTCAAGGATAGGGGAGAGCTTCCTTTAGATAAAACAACAGGCGAGAAAGTTAATTGGCCAGAAAAGGAGGCACAGGAAACTGAAGGGAGTTTGGATTGCAAGGCAGATATTTGTGTGAGAAGACAGATGGCTGTAGATCAACGCTGAAGCAAGAGGACCAGAGAGAAGGCAAAAGCAAAACCAAGTTAGTTTTCTACTTAAGGAACATAGACAGACTTATGTTTAGATTCCAGCCTTCGTTTAGAATAGGCAGCATTGCAGAAATCTTGTTCCTGGCCTATGCTTATAGTTTTTGCCTAGTATCTTGTTCCTGAGATTTTTGGACTGCCTTGCCTTGCCTTGTCTCAAGTTATTGTATTGGATCTATGGATTACTTTGCCTTGTTATGTTTCCAGTTATTTGAATAACCGTTTTTGCTGTCTGCTTTTGCATTGGTTGACTTTGTTTGAATTGATCATCCTCATTTTGCTTTTTCCTTTTTAACCTATTTACTGGAACTATATTGCTTCAATAAAAAGAACTAGTCTTTCAAGTAATGTCTGGTGTGTGAGTGATTCCAGAGGGGCTTCTCTTGTCTGAGGTGCAACAGAAAGCATATATGATGTACTGTATTTTGCATTTTTATGGCTATGGCAGAAATGTAAAAAAGAAACTAACCAATATATGGCATGAAGTGTTGATTCTTTTGCAGTTATGACATCCAAATGCAGTGAAATGTATTTGAATTCCATTTCTGTAAATTGCCATGGAGATGTGGAAATATGAGAAATGTATCCTGCAATATGTTCTAAAGGTTAATTTCCCCTCCTTTTTGTTAACAATATTATTTACTTTACAAATAAAACTTATCTGTTTTAAGAATGTATTTTGCCTATAACTAATTTTAGGCATTTAATTAATTTCAATTATTTATTTTGAACAGTGATGATTGCACTTTTATATAAGTTTTGTGACTTGGTTTTAATGTGCTCTCGTCCGAAGGCTGATGCAATGAGTCTCATTCATCTGTGCTATCGGTACAGTCAGCCACTGAGTTGAAATAAATATTCAACAACTGTGGCAGGTCTTTTGTTATCACTGCATCTATCTTACAGCACATCTTTAAAAAGTTTTATTTAGCAAATAAATACATATGTATGTAGTCTGCCAAGTAAGCACTTCAGACTCTCAAGCTTCTCTTATTTATCTATTTATATTTATTTATATTCCGTCCTTCTCACCCCGAAGGGGATTCAGGGCGGAGCACAACATATATACGGCAAATATTCAATGCTGGAATAAAACAAACTATAAATATACAGAAACCTTAAAATCAGTTGTATCCAATTTAAAATCAAATTGTTAAAACCATATATAGAGAGAGGGGGGCGGGGGGAGGGACAGAGGAGGAAACTAAAATTGGAAAATCACCATCATCATCATTACCATCTTCATTTATTTCTCATATTTCTCACAATAATGAAATTCAAAGTAGTTTAACATTATTAAAATTTCTACAGATTAAAAATAAGAAGCAACAAATACATAAGTATAGGCCAAGGTCAAGCCAATGGAAACATCAGTAGGCCCTGTGTGTGAGAGAGAGCCTAGTAGCACAGACCGGCTCAGACTAGAACGCCTGAAGGCTGGACTGAAGAACTTTCTGAGGTAGAGGGGGTGGGGTTTTGGGACTGAAACTGAGAAGTTGCCCACATTTTCTTTTCTCATAACTTTGCTGTATAACAGTAAACTAGAATTTAAAGAAATTTCCAAGATTTTCTTGTGAGTTGAATTTAATGGATACTAAAGTTCTGCAATCACCACACAACCCCTCTTTAGCCTGTTTAAGAAAATAAGAAGGGCAAACATCTGGCATATATCTGGTGACAATCACCTGTCTAGGGATCCCATTCACATCCCTGGGTTGCCAAAATTATAAAGTATCCATTATCACTGGACAAGCATGTGCCAGGGCAACATCTATTTATTTAACCTGTATAAACTATAAAGTCAGTGAATCTAAGTGATTTTAGCTGCAGAATGCTGGGTAAATTCCTTAGAGTGGGCTTAAACTGTGCTTGCCGATGTTGCCAGCAGATTGTGCCTGAATTATAACAGGTGCAAAATATCTAGAACGAGAGGTATGTTGAACACTACCTGTAATTATAAAAAGGCGATGAGAAAGATACAGTAGATATTAAAGATATGTTTAAACTACCTTTTATGTTCATTTTCTATTGGTTTTAATCTGCTTATGGAACATTACTTGGAAGCTTGAAAATGAAATTAATTTCTCTGCTATACTTATCTCAAGGTTTTTGAAGGAAAAAGCTAAAGCACAACTCTCACATGACATTTTAATGAGTATAAATTTGAAAATTATGATATACCGATATATGTTAAAGATACATTCTTGCCACACATTAGGGCTTAATCTTTTGGAACAGGAAGTCTGGCAATTCTATTTGAATAATATTTCCTAATGACAGAACAGAGAGAATATTTAGCATATTTAATCAATACATTACAATGAAATTTTTTCCTCATTTTTTCTGTATCAATGCTTTGGAAAAACAGCATTTGTTACAGGGTATATAAAACATTTATATCATTTCAATAGTAGCCTTACTTGGGCATTGGTTCTGTATTTTCCCTGCATAAATTTTCTACGCTATCTTTGTGTGTGTCTTTCTGTTTTTATCTGTGTCTCTGCACGTGCACAAACACATTTGCACAGGAATTTGTGTATTTTGCATAAATACATGTTTTCCACCTCAAAATTTATTTTCTGCACTGGAAACCTATGTTTACTTTTATCAAATGAATATTCTGTAGCAAAGCCTCACAATAGAAATATCGCTCAAAATTGTGCGGAAGCCGTTTCACTCTTGTAGGGCAGAAGAAAATTGCCAAAATTATTCATACTTGCATGAGGGTACAAAAAAGTGATGATTTACATCCTTATATAGATTTTCCATGATTGGAAATTCATTCATATCCAGGCTCCATCTCACGGGAGCTCAGTAATTGAATGCAACTGAGCACAGTTATATAGCTCTTAGTACAGATATTTTTATGAAACACATAGAGGCCTGAGAAACATGTGGATTATGCAATGACACTTGGAGGAAGCATTACATGGACACAATGTCTTCTTTTGGTTTGACCCTTTATGAAGCATTTTAAAACATGTAATTCTGTTTTGTTTGTCATATCTGTCTCATACAGCCCCAATTTCAGCCAGTATAGCATCTTCCTCTCCCAGAATAGTTTTTCATGAGTAGCTAAATTCTCAATTAATACCCACATTCTCTAGTCTTCCCAACCAGCAGTTAAACATAAGCTATACTACTTTCTTTCTTTATGCTAATATCTAAAATAATGGCCAACTTTATCAATATAATATGTTTTTCACCCACAAAGGAATGTGAGAACTGTAAACAGCACAATGGCAGTTCAGAATCTACATGTGGTTTTGCATTTTCAAAATGGAGAATCAAAGGAAGTATTATTATTATTTATTTATTTATTTAAAACATTTATATTCCACCCTTCTCACCCCGAAGGGGACTCAGGGCGGACCACAGCATATATACGGCAAACATTCAATGTCAAGACAAGAATTCATATACACATATATAAACATTAAAAATATTTATCTCAATATTTATTTATTTATTTTATTTGTTCGATTTTGCATACCGCTCCTCCCTGCAGGCTCGGGGCGATTAAACTACAACATTTAAAACCATCTTGGTCTTAGAAAAGTATGTTGAGTGAAACATATACTATCAGTGCCTGATTGCGTTACTTCAAGAGGCTGCAGATCTTTCCTGTATAAGATGGCATACAGACTATGTTGAGATCATATTGTCTCCTACCTGTGTTCTCTTCCATTCACTCTTTGTAACATCTTACTTAAGGAGGATCAGATCTAATAAAGGCATTCCCACAATTGGGTTGTGGAGTGTTTCTCATTCTTAACAGCACAGCAAAGCATGACCATTAACAGTAGCCATTTTCTACCATTCCATATTCAAGAAAATCATTTTCAATCTGTGGAACATTGGGAAAGCATCTCCCCTTTTTCCTTTAAAACCTGTTGTTTACTAGTGATTTCAAATAACAAAACAGTGTAGTGAAAATCAATACAAATCTCAGCTTGTAATACTATTTTAGAGTTGCTGCTGCTGTTTTTAATAGTAGGCTCATTCCTCTAACTCCTCAAATATAATATAGCTATGTATCTCCTTTACAAAATCAATCCTTTCTGGACTGATGGACTGTATCTTTCTCAAGACATACTTCAAATGTCTACAATTATATACTTATACTGTTCTTCTTCCTCTGGCATTATTTCCTGGAACTTAACAGAAAATACATGGTGATACTAGGAGTAAAATACATGGTGAAATGGTCATTATTTTATTTCTAAACCAACTTGCATCTTCAGGGTTAAATGGGATGATACATGCATTTGGCGGTGGCGGGGTGTGTGTGTCTTTCTCTCCCAATTTTTTAAATTTGAAAATATCTAGACGTATGAAAATAAATATGTATGGTCTAGTTTTCAATACTTCTTAGTTTTGGTCTCTAATAAGAAGTGTAGTTTAATTTCCATGTTACTTCTTTATATTCAAGTATGCAAAAGATACGGCCCAAACAAATCAGTTTGCTAATCTATTGTATCTGTATAGTCAATGCTTCTTTCAGTTTCAGTGTCACGTTCGACAGTGTTGATTCATCATGACCCACTGATAATTTAGGACTGGGGAAGAATTTAGTTTCATCATATCTGTCAGGGCCCAGTTTCGCAGGCTACGGATGGAGGCTGGGAATCTGGGTCCTGACACAATAACATCAGATAAACACCTGTTTGCTTGACCCTGAGAAGAAACGCTCCAGGAACATTGGCGGGAAAAAAATGCAGGGTTTATGTTGGGAGGGAACTGCCTGTTTGAAATGTGGGAGGATATTATAAAGGAATGTGCTTTTGCTGTGCCAGCCACTTTCGGCTTTAGCCTTGTTCTTGATACCTTCAGTAAAGTTTTTAAGTGATATCCGAGACGCCTCTCATGAGTCATTTTGAACGGCTATTGTGGTTTCATGACACTTTTTGGTACAACTGTAACAAAATGTAAAAAATATCTCTCTTTTTTGAGGCGAGTGGACAGATAAGTGAAAAATGAGAATGTTGGAAAGACCAAAAGTTAATGTACCCAAACCTAGATCTTTATGTATCCAAAGGGGGGGGGGGCAGACATTTGACAATTGGGCTGATAAAAGTCTGAGTTTGAATCCCTCTTTATTCAACCATGTAAATACTGAAGTAAGGTTGCCACTTTTTTTCAGTTGCCACTTATAGTTTTCCTCATTAACAAGCACATCTCAAGCATGAAGACCTGCCCAGTGCAAATGTGGATAAATTCTGGTTCAATTCATCTTTGAAGAATTCACTAATATTCACAATTTTCTTCATATCTGAATTGGAAAGAACAGGAAACTTTTAAAATACTTGCTGCAGGTAAAAGTGAAAATGCCATATTTTCTATTCCTATTGTTTTTATTTGCTGCCAAGTGGGCTTTTTCTCATGATGACCCTGTGGATAAGAGTCCTCCAAGAGCTGCAGCTGTCAACATCTCTGTTCAGGTCTTGCATCATAAGTCCAATTTATGAATTTTAATGTAATGAATTGGCAGAGCAAGGACCAATTTTACATAACAAAGAAAAACCAAGTTTAAAAAGTCAAAATAAAGTTAATGAAAATATTTGTGGTGTAATAGCCAATGGTGAAATTGCCTTTTTCCCAACTTGGGACTCAAAAGTGATCAAAATGACACAAAATGTAAAACAAACATAGCTAGAAAATTCACAGCAAACAAAAAAAATTAAAAGTCAGACAAAACATAAAGAACAAAACAATGAAAAAAGTTTAGAGCAACAGATTCAAGTATGGGACGACCATCAATGCACGGGAACTCAGATTCCTAATATCACTATTGGGAAATCAGGCATGAGGTCTGGGATCTACATTACTCTTACATGAATATAAGCCACTGATTGATTATCCTGTAATTTGGTGGGAATGCGTGTGAGAGCCATGCATTTGCTCACCCCCTGTTTTATAGACTGATGATGGATGGTGTACATATGGACTACAGGGGTAGGAGAAATTGCAGTCTTCCCAATTCCACAGAAGGAAGCTGTTCCATGAGTGGAAAATGTAATTAGATGTAACTCATTTCAACAAACAGATAATAATCTATTTAAAAGTAAATCCCATCAAATTCATATAACTCTCTGTAAAAAATAATGACGGCATGTAAATAACATCAAAACATTTTGAGTTTATGTAAAGCATTAATGAAAATGGGACTTAAAACAGATATTTTAATGGTGTCTCATGATATTAAAGTTAGTCAGGCAAATGATAGAGAATACAGAGTATTATGAAATAAAATGTAAACTACTCTTGGAAGTCTGCACTGAGTTTAAAAAATAAATTTCATTTTCCCTTTTATCTGCTTTTTGGAAGGATATTTGACAATCGTTTTCTTTTGTCTTACTACAGATAATTAAAATGAAAGTACTGTCCATCTAAAATGGAAGATCTCAACAATGACTTATTCAGAAATAGACCTCTCCTACTTATGCCAGAATTTCTTTATTCTCTAGTTCTTAAGAAAGCCAAGGGTCAGCACATTAAGTAGTGCAGTGCATTATGTTGTAGATTGAACATCATTCTTTTTTCCTCTAGCACAGAAACCAATTTAATGAGATAATTATCATTGACATTCATGTTTCATTTCCATAATTATTACAAAATGTGCTTAAGCATGTAAAGGAATTAACCTTGAGGAAATAATTATTTGCTGAAGAAATCATGGAGACTTTTTAAACATATGTAAAAAGAGCTCATCATATCAGTTTCAAGTCTGAAGTTGTTTAATTAAGGGATCTTAGCAGAATTTCTCTACTGCCTACAGCTCTCTTGAAGTTTAAACCAACTATGGTAAAACTGTGTTGGCTAACTCATGCTGATTAAGTGACCTGCATCAAGACTGCACTTTACTTTGAAAAATATTAAGAATATTGAATACAGAATGTGGGGTGGGGACTTCATGTAGACATATTTTTCCATATTGAAAAGGCCATATATCAGTCTTGAAGAACTTCAAAGCTCAGACAAGATTTTGGAAACATTAATATTTGGAACTTCAAATGCCAGTGTCCCATAGCAGTACAGCCACTGAAACAATATACTCAAGAAGTAGTATTTCCAAGCTGTAATTCAGACCTACATTTGATCTTTGAAAACGTATAAAAATAGTTAACAAGATATACCATAAATGAAATACAATTCATCAAAATTATGATGGAATAGGGTTATCTTTTGCTTCCCTCAGGCTGGATGGGAACATGATCAAAATGTCCCTGCATCTCAGTAGTGACATCCGGGATAGGCAGAGGACTGGAAGACTTTCCTATTTAAAACAGTCTCATTATCCTGAATCATATGTACAACTCTCTGGATGATAGGGGATCAAGACCTCTTGTCATGCCATCTTTATATATTCTATAAGGATATTTGGTCATGATATTTAAAAAATATATAATCAAACTAAAGGGAAAGTATCAAAATTATAGCAATTAATAAAATAGAAGAGCAACAATGTGAAAGCTCAAGAATATAAATCAATTTCTGCATAACTGAGAGAAAATACTTTGAAAGTTATACATAGATGGTACTACAGATGGTACTCCAGTTAAACTACACAAAATTAATAATAGTACCACTAAGCTATGTTACAGCAAGCATGGAGAAAAGGGATTGGACCCACATGTGGATAATGTGCCCCAAAATACAAAGATTTGGGGATAAGGTTCTAGCAAGGATAAAACAAATAGTGGGGGAACATTACACTGCAGAGGAGCATTTCTACTTATCTCTATATTCAAAAGTGAAAATAAGGATATGGTAAATAAAATATAATTCATGCTATGTACTTCAAGACTAGAAATAGTCAGGATATGGAAAAAATAATGTATTCATAAATAATTGGTTCAATAGGATATGGGGTATAGCACTATCAGAAAAGTTCACCTATAAATCAAGGAGAAATAAAAGAAGACCTATTTTAAAATACATGAAAGTCATGCATTAGATATTTGTGCAAAAGTAATGGTGAATTTAAATGACCAAATAACTAAAACAAATTATGGATGAACAATTAGAAAAACTTACCACAAGTAGTAGAGCTTTATTTGTACAAAAGTATGTGTATGATGTGGGCAGGAATGGGAAATACCTGGGAATAGATAATGTAACAATGCATTTAAATTGAATACAAATAGTGAAAGAATATCTGCCTACCTGAGATTTCAGATCTTCTCATGACTTTGTTCTCACTGGAAATACATTTGAAGAAATGGGGGAGAAATACTTCCTTATATTGGACTCTGACTGATAAGCATGATTGCAATTATTATTCAAGCAGACTTTTGACATTAAAATCTAACTACACTTGAGGAATGCTTTAACTGATTTATTTGTCTTTTTCTGCGTGTGTTTTTCAATGTGTTTTAATTCTATTATTTAAGACATTTCTAAACTGCTCATTATTTTCAAAATCCCAAAGCAATGGCAAAAATGTATATAATAATAAATAATATCACCAACAGTAATAAAATAATAAAAAACATCAGTGAATTACTAAAAATTACCTATCTATTGTATGAGTTTGAATGTATTGTTAGCTTCCTTAAGTGTCTTTTCTTTTCAATGATAACAATGGATAGGAAAGAAAGAAAGTTTTGAGTTGTCTAGTCGTGCCTACTTGGTTTGAGTGGGCATTCCCCCTATTTCTCATTATTTTGCAGGGCTTGTGATGTGGATAGGAAGAAATGATAAAACTGAAAATTATATTTGAGATTTACGTTTAGACTATTGTTAATGAAACTTTAACAAATACTCTGCCTCAAGCAGAAAAAAACCTCAACATGTAAACAGATGACAGAGTCAGAAGTGACATATTTCTATGGAATACTAAGCAAACGAAGTAAAGGTATTACCAAATTGCTTATAACATAAGCTTATAACATATTTGCTTATAACATAACCAAAAGGTCAGCTTATGCTTTTTTAGCCCTGCTAAGTAAATAAATACCATTGAGAGGAAAAATTATGTGTCAAAATTAATATTTCATTATGCACATGTCCAAACTGTAATTTTCTAATCTGTAACCATCTCTTCACTGCTGAACCATAAGGATTAACTTTCTTGACAGATTAGATTGGGGAGTGTGGGGATGTTAACACTAAACTAGAAGAAGATGTTGCCAATTATTTAGTGTAAATATAGTCTGACATCTCTGAGGACACATGCTGCAACTTTCTTAACAAGGAGAGAGTAAATGCTCAAAATACTAAAATAAGGCTTTGTAAAATAATGATATGTTCGTGAATCACAATGTTTGAGATTGTTTTCTTTTCCTTCCTGCCATCTCATAAAATAAATATGGGAGTCAAACAGATATTCAATACTGAAATTCCAAATGTATGCAAAGTTTCAAAAGGACAGTCATAAGCTGGCATGTATACTAGACAAGATGGCCAAAATGGGAAAATGTTTAGGAAATAAAGTACTAGAAGAGATGCCCTCCAGCTTTTTAAGCAGAGGGCTGGTTCATGCTCTCCCAGACTGGTTTTTTTTGGGGGGGGGGGGCGGGACGGGGACGGATGAATGACGGGACTATAGTTTGAATTCCTATGCACATTGTACATATCTTATTTGTTGTGCAAAAAACATGCAAGGATAATCAATATTTTAAATGAAGAGCAATTTTAACCAACACAAACTTACCAGTATTTAAATGGAAGTGTGGGCCTGCTTTTGACTGATGAGACAGTCAATTTAATTAGGATTGTTGTTGTGTGCCCTCAAGTCATTTTAGACTTAGGGTGACACTAAATGTAAAGTTTAGGCTGGGAGCCAAGTAAATGACCTCGGAAGACCTCATCTGACCCGCAGGCCTTAGTTTGGGGATGCTGAATATCCAATAGTGTGGAAGGACTACTAAGTCAAACACACTGGAACTAGTATATAGTATCAAAAGGTATATTTCAACAAACACCAATTTCATTTACATACAATTAGCAAAATGCCATATAATAAGACAAATACAAATCACGCATTACATCTCCACAATAGAGAATCAAACATTAGTGCACCGTAGTACTTGTATGCAAGATGGAACTCATAGATGGAACTTAGTTCGCTATAGTACAGTACCTCGTTGTAGTAACCAAACCCGGAAATGAAAGCACAGTTCGAGGAGAAAGGGAAATCCACGGGTAGGGGGTAAAAATCCAAAGTAAATAATCCAGCCGCGTTTGTTTACCCCAGTGTTGAACCGGCTGCGCAAACGCGCTCAGAACCGGAGGGAGGTTTGCAGGAAGAGCGAAGCAAACGCGCCGTGGCGAGATGCGCTGGGGCTCCTCCCTTAGTAAACCCGGCGTTTCCAGGAACCGTGCGCTGCCTGGCCACGCAAATGCGCTAGAAGCCGGTGAAAGAGGGCTGGTTACGGAGGTGGCGCATAGTATATAGTACCTTTTGATACTATATACTAGTTCCAGTGTGTTTGACTTAGTTTGGGGACCCCTATAGTAGACTATATGGTTCAGACAGTTGGGTATGTTCATCTTGGAGAGGAACAGGCTGAGCTGTCGTCAACTGCCATTAAGTCCTCTTGTTTTATGGTGACACTGAATGAGAGGCCTCCAAATAATTGTGTTATCAACTTACTTGTTCAGGTATTACAAATTCAGGTCCATGGCTTCCTTGATTTGATCTATAAATGCCTGTGATTTGGGAAGAAAAGGTGAAGGAGGATAACACACACACACATAAAATAAATTATAATTTGTAACAGTATTGTGATAACGTGTATATTGTATGTATGTTGGCATTGAATTTTGCCATTACTTGATGTACACTGCTTTGAGTCCCCCAGTCACTTCAAGGATATAGGTCAAGCCAGTCACTTCAAGGGGTAGTCAAACTTTTTAAACAGAGGGCCAGGCCACAATCCCTCAAACTGTTGGAGGGCCGGATTATAATTTGAAAGCAACATGAAGGAATTCCTATGCACACTGCACATGTCTTGTTTGTAGTGCAAAAAACATTTTAAAACAATACAATAATTAAAATGAAGAACAATTTTAACAAATATAAACTTATTAGTATTTCAATTGGAAGTGTGGGCTGATGAGATATGATTGTTGTTGTTGTTGTTGTTGTTGTGTGCTTTCAAGTCGATACAGACTTAGGTTGACCATGAGCGAGGGCTGGTTAAATGATCTTGGAGGGCTGTATCCGGCCCCTGAGCCTTAGTTTGAGGAGCCCTGATCTATATCCTTGAAGTGACTGGCTTGACCTTGAAGAAGCCGGGGATGGTGACGACCGACAGGGAGCTCTGGCATGGGCTTGTTCATGAAGTCATGAAGAGTCGGAAGCAAATGAATGAACAACACACACACACACACACCATAATGAGGCCTTTTTATACTGTCTTCCTCCTTGTTGTTGTTCAGTCATTCAGTCGCTTCCGACTCTTCATGACCTCATGGACAATCCCACGCCAGAGCTCCCTGTCGGTCATCACCATCCCCAGATCCTTCAAGGTCAAGCCAGTCACTTCAAGAATATAGATCAGGGCTCCTCAAACTAAGGCCCGGGGGCCGGATACGGCCCTCCAAATGTTACCATAAAAGCACAGATAAAAACTCACTGTTACATTTTAACAGTTTTCACTCACACACATTAAAGCAAAATTTTCCCTATTCCCAAATGTTAAGACTCAAAAGAAACTCATTGCATGCTGAGGAATATAATAAAGAAGTGGACTTGTTAACTGACTAACTTAGACAGAGGGGATACCCTAACCATATAATATCATCAGCAAGATATAAAGCAGACATGGTTTCTAGGGAATCACTGTTTATTAAGAAACAAAAACCAAATCCCAATAGAACTAGCTGGCCATTAACCCTAACTACTAATACTAATCAAATAACAAAAATTGTCAAAAAATACTGGACTTTACTTCAGGATATCCTGGGTTTAGAATTACCCCCCATGATTGCCCATAAAAGAACCCAAAATGTAAAAGATATACTGGTGCACACCAATTTGTGATCTCCGCCCATTAAAAGTGAGTTCACTACGAAAACCCAGAGTTGTAGCCATTGTGCCCAATGCAAATTTGTACATTCACACAAAGAAATATATAGTCCGGGTAAAGCAAGATAATTTATATTAACAGAAATCATCACGTGTTCTAGGGACTGCTGTGTATATGGGTTAAAATGCCTCTGTGGGCTTCTCTTTTTTGGGCAATCAAAAAGACCCCTGAAATTAAGAATATCTGAGCATCGCTCTAGAATAGGGTCGGGGTCCAAAGATCCCCCCCCCCCTGTATACTCATTTTAAGAATTTCTCCCATGGACCTGATTCAATCCAATTCTTTGGGCTAGAACGGGTTAAAATACCTCCTCATGCTGACACCAGTAAAAACCCTAATTAGAGCTGAATCCCAGTGGATCCTCAAATTGGGAACTGAAACACCTTTAGGGTTAAACGAGAGATTGGGGATATCGGCCCTATTAACCTAGATTCCAGTATCCACCTGACGTTCAATGGATTGATTTAGAATATAAGAAGGTTCTGGATTAGCAAATCCTTGCGAAAGCCAACTCTACTCATAGGAGTATGAACTATGTTCCATTGAGTAGGTAACTATATTCATTATTTATATTAATTTATTATGATCTAGTTAATAATATGATAATAGCCCATTGTACCATGAATCTTTTTAAATATTATCTTTACGATGTTATTTATATTTCACTAGATGTGTGTTGCTTATCAGGTTGTTTGTATACTATAAGGTAGCCTTTTATATACGTATGTATTTCGTTGTAGATAATGCTCACCGTCTCTATGTGTGCCGCATCCTGTAAATATGAAGGTTAACTACCAGTAATAATATGGCCTTGAGAAAGTCCCTTATGGGTTCGAAATGGGAGGGCATTCCGTTGTAATTACTTCCCCATTGGCCAGTAGCAGAGATTTAGCCTAACGAGGCATTTATCAAAGGGTGGATGTCAACCCCTTGGAAGAACCTTCAGTACAGTTATATGTTTTGCAGATATTATAGAGACTTGCACTGTGTTTGTCATACTTTATACACCATGAACAGAAGTTGATGATCCACTTGGCTCAATACATGTAGGGTTCCAGCCTGGTGGGCTTGAGAAGACCCCAGGGGCTCCGGACCAGGTACCAGCTTTACCAGGAGAGTCAGAGGATGATGGGTGGCCTGATGCTTATGACACTACAGAAGAGAGCCTGCAGTGGGATAGCACATGGCTGCAAGGCTATGGGATGGCAGATGAGTTCAGTGAAGATTCAATGGAAATACATTCAGTTGAATATGAATATGAGCAGATGGTCATGGAACCAACCAGGGGAAAGGGGATCCTGGACTTGGTGCTAACTAACGAACAAGACCTGGTTCAAGATGTCCTTGTAAATGAGCCCATAGGTACCAGTGACCACAACACTATAACCTTCAACTTAAGTTTGGATAGCAAACTGTCAGTGAAAACTAACACAAAGACCTTAAATTTTCACAAAGGGAATTTCACCAAAATGAGAAAAATAGTAAAGAACAAACTAAAAGGAACAGTAAAAAAATCAAATCCCTCCAGAATGCTTGGAAACTGTTTAAAAATACTTTAAAACAAGCCGAACTAAAATGCATTCCTAAAATAAGAAAGAGGCCGGGAAAGTCCAAGAGGACATCGGTATGGCTTACAAATGAAGTAAAAGATGTGATTGGAAAGAAGAAAAACTCATTTAAGAAATGGAAGGCTCTTCCTACTGAGGAGAACAGAAAGGAACAAAAGCTCTGGTAAAATAAATGCAAAGCAACCGTCAGGAAAGCCAAGAGAGATTTTGAGGCACATATAGCAAAGAATATTAAAAAAAATAACAAAACTTCTTTAAGTACATCAGAAGCAGAAACCCAACTAGAAAAGCAGTTGGGCCACTTGATGAAAATGGTAAGAAAGGGACAATAAGTGAAGACAAGGAGATTGCTGAGCAGCTAAATGACTTCTTTGCCTCCGTTTTCACACAGGAGGACAGACAACATATGCCTGCAGCTGAGTCAGTTTTTTCAGGGAGGGAATTAAATGAATTAAACCAGATAGAGATAAACAAGGAGGATGTTCTCACATGCCTTACTAAACTAAATGTCAACAAATCACCAGGGCCAGATGGCATCCACCCCAGAGTTCTTAAGGAACTCAAGTGTGAAATTGCTGAAATTCTAGCCAAAATATATAACCTTTCTCTAAGATCAGGCACTGTACCCGAGGGAGGCAAATGTAACTCTGATCTTCAAGAAAGGATCCAGGGGTGACCCAGGAAATTATAGGCCAGTTAGTCTAACCTCAGTTCCAGGCAAAGTGATGGAAACCATTATTAAAGAAAAAATCACTAAGCACATAGAAGAACAGGCATTGCTGAAGGAAAATCAACATGGTTTCTGCAAAGGCAAATCATGTCTTACTAACTTGATAGAATTCTTTGAGGGTGTAAATAAACACATAGATAAAGGGGACCCAGTCAATATTGTTTACCTTGACTTTCAAAAGGCTTTTGACAAAGTCCCTCACCAAAGGCTCCTAAATAAGCTCTTCAGCCATGGAATCAGGGGACAGGTCTTGTCCTGGATTGGAACCTGGCTAAACTGTAGGAAACAAAGGGTGGTAATAAATGGACACTTCTCTGGATGGAAAGAGGTGAGAAGTGGCGTACCCCAAGGTTCAGTTTTAGGACCGTTACTTTTTAATTTATTCATAAATGATCTGGATGTAGAAGTGTGAGGTAGCAAAGTTTGCAGATGACACTAAACTGTTCAGGGTAATTAAAAATGAAACTGATTGTAAAGAGCTCCAGAAAGATCTCTCGAAATTGAGTGAATGGGCAACAAAGTGGCAAATGCATTTTAACCTAAACAAGTGTAAAGTCATGCACATCGGGGCAAAGAACCCCAAATACACTTATCAACTGATGGGATCAAAGCTTTCTGAGACAAACCAGGAAAGGGATCTCAGGGTTTTGGTGGACAGCTCAATGAAGATGTCAACCCAGTGTGCTGCAGCAGTGAAAAAAGCAAATTCTATGCTTGGCATAATCAGGAAGGGAATCGAAAATAGGTCGGCAAATGTTGTATTGCCTCTCTACAAATCTATGGTGAGGCCACATCTGGAGTACTGTGTACAATTCTGGTCACCGCACCTTAAGAAGGATATAACGGAACTGGAAAAGGTACAAAGAAGGGCAACAAAAATGATCCAAGGGATGGAGCAGCTCCCTTATGAAATCAGGTTGCAACGCCTTGGTCTTTTCAGCCTTGAAAGACGGCATTTAAGAGGTGACTTGATCGAAGTGTATAAAATCATGCATGGGATAGAAAAGGTGAATAAAGAAAAAATATTTTCTCTGTCACACAACACTAGGACTAGGGGGCACTCCCTAAAGCTCCAAGGTAGGAAAGTTAGGACTAATAAAGGGAAATATTTCTTCACCCAGAGGGTCATTGGGTTATGGAACTCACTTCCAGAGGAGGTTGTGACAGCTGTCAGCCTGGACAGCTTCAAGGCAGGATTAGACAGATTCATGGATACCAAGGGAATCAGTAGTTACTGAAATGGACATCCAAGTGCCACCTCTGTGTTGATTGAGGCAGGCAGGATTTCCCCGGGTACTGGTTGTGGGGGGTCGGGAGCAGGTGAGGGTTTTGCCCTCCTTTCTGCTAGAGATCCCTGTGTACAACTAGTGGGCCACTGTGTGACACAGAATGCTGGACTAGATGGGCTGAGGCCCGATTCAGCATGGCTCTTCTTATGTTCTTATGTTCTAAAGGCCAGGCGGCCTTGGGTCTCAAGAAAGAGTGTCTACTCCCTTCCCAGATGGTGCGATGGGAGACGAGGAGTTTCCCGGTTCCCATTATGATAACGATGCAGCTGGCCACGCTAATGAGAAGGAATTCAACAGGAGAGCCAGTATCTCGGCTTCAAGGAGAGATTGGAGAAAGAGTTAGATTCCTATATCAACACAGCCTGGGAAAGTTCTCGCCAGACCTGAAGCCACATTTGGCTTGACCACGTCTCTTGTTCCTGTCTCTTGTTAACCGCCAGGGTGGTTTGGATCATGTTTCCAGAGACCGCAGTTGCGGCCGGACTCACGTTTGACCGCTAGAGCAGTTGCCTTTGTTTTGGAACTTGGTTTTGGGATTTTAACCCGCTTGGATTATAACTCAAGGACTAAGGTGAACTTTATTGAATTGCTTTATATTAACCTCTTTGGACTATTCTATACCTTTATTCTAAATAAAAGAACATGTATTGCATCTGCCTGTGTTGGTGTGATCTAAGGGGGGGGGGCTGTCCGGGGTCTGAGGTGCAACAATACATTCCCTTGGAGTTGATTACTAGTGGAAATATAACTCAGATTACTTCCATCTACTGAAGGACGCGGGGTGATCAAGAAGAACCGGGTCTCAAATAATTAAGGCGACTATGAGGCATACCCGGAGCTAACGTGTCCATTGGATTATCTACTGTGCAGCCTTGGTTCTTCAATTTATTTTTATCCTCATTCTCACACATTGACGCCAATTGAGCATAACCGATATTAGCGGAATTGAGACCCAATATTCTTTGGCTGCTACCTTGATCTACATGGAGAATTTGCTTTCTAATTAACTTGGAATGTCATTTCCAAACCTTTAGGAGTTTTGGAACATTTTATGTGTTTTCAAGGAGCCTTTTACCGCGGCTTGTTTACCCTTAGTAATCTGGGAATTTCATATTGGTTTACATGGTATGCGTCGAAGGGTAGGAACTGTTGTAAATGAGCCTCCAGTTACTACAGGTAGTAGCATGGAGGAAGGTGCTGAGGCAGTAACATCAAGCAGCAGTTCAGTTTGGGGCGTGGCTCTGGATGATCAGGCTCCTACAGCTGGGGTAAAGAGAGTGGCCTTAAGCCTTGACTCAGACAGAGAACAGAGGAGAAAGATTCAGCATATACTTAGGGAACCTTCTGAGTCTGATACATTTGAAGGGTTTCCAGGGAATGCAGAATTACAGTCAGAAGAAAGTGATACAGACCTAGATTCAGCATTGGTGCAGGAAGTGAGAGATGTATGCAATGCGGACTCGGGGGACAGTACATTTCTGGGGTTCCAGACGGATCAGGACTGGCCATCTTCTCATTCAGAAACTGAGTAGGGCCCTTTAAGCCAAGAAGAGCTGTGGCTGGGTTGGAGATCTGGACATGGTACAACAGCTGCAGGGAATGGGAATACTGCTGCTTTGGAGTAGGGCGGGTTCTCTGATGAATCTGATTGATAGTGCTATATAAGAAGTGAGTATTTGGCGTGACCCTCACGGTGTTCAAGGAGTTGTTATTCTGGTTCATGTATCCTGTGTTCCTGTGTCTTGGTTCCTTGTTTCCAGATTACTCGTGAGTTATTGGGTTCTTTATCCACTTTGTTCCTTGGGAGAGCTGCTATGGCAGCTCTAGCTGATATTGGGAAAAGGTGGGGGTTTTGGGATTCATGTCTGCTTTTTGTGTTTAGCTGCTGCCGTGTACCTCTTGACCTTCACTGTGACTGCTGTGAGTTTCCTGCTACAGAGTGTTTGGTATAGTATTACATGGAGGGAGGAAGATGCTGTGTTTTATGGGGGGCTGTGAATTATGTGTTTTCTGTATATTTAGCTCCTGTCGACTCTGGAACGTCTCCTCCTTTCCTGTATGTTTGTCTCCTGTCCTATGATCCCTGGATTGAAGTTGGACTACGCCTTATGGACATCCCTTTGACTGAATGCCGCAGAAGGATGTCTGCTGTTTGTTTTTGGAGTTCTTTTCTTCTCAGCATTTTTGATTTTGGGTTTCCTGGGATTATTGGGGTTTTTGTACAGCCGAAGATAGGCTATTTTTTGTTATTCCAACACCCATTTGATGTGTAAATAAACTTTTGTTACCTTTTAAATTCCTGGACTCAGCCACGGCCGTCTCTGTACCACAACAGGAACCTAATGTGATCATTTTGACATATATGTATTGTGGCATGTATATTGTGTATATGTATTTGTGCTAAGATTATGTGTATGACAACACTTGCTTGAGATAATACAAGGTTGATTACATTTATATTTTGAAAGATTTGGGTATATATTGTTAGTATTCCTGATAGTTTGTTTGTAGTTTGCTCTTAGCAACCTTCCCCTGCTGTTTTTCTAGTGCAAGGAGGTGTCCCCCCAAAACTGGTGGGACTGGATTTCCTCTCCTATCCCACAGTTCACAAGCAGCCACTTGCAAACATGCACCTGCTCTTTGTCTCCATCAATAAAAGTAGGATGTGCTACTCTGCTATCAGCCCAGCTAGGAGGTGCAAAACTTTATTTACTCACAGGAAGAGTTTTATGGTGAAAGAGAAAGAAACCTCTTAGTATCCTGAATTATAGCTAAAAGCTGTTGACAGCTCTGGTAATTATTCTGTTAGCCTGGTTGGTGTGTTACTCTGCCTTTCTGGATACTCACTGAAACATCACATTTAACTCTTAGATGATCTTGTTTCTTCACATGCCTTAAGGATGATCTTTTTCCTAATGAATATAACTCCAACATATGTGTGTTCTTTTGACTCATGACAACTGCATATATCATAGCCTTTACTTAGACAAGGAATACCCAGAAAGTTTACCATTTCTTTTTTCCTGATCTTTTTTTCTTCTTCCATACAGGCCAATAATCAGTAGAGGTTCTTTATCACATATATAAACTTGCCTATTGAATGTTGATATAGTTGAGTAGGGATCTTTCTTTCTAATCATATTTTGTATTTTTCGATAATGACTTGCACAGATTTTACTATTGTTTTTGACAAAATAATATTTTTCTCTAGAGTTGTCTACCTCAATTGAGCAAATAACTTTCAAAATAAGAAATAAACTCCCGTCATCTGTTCAGTAGTTAGTCATGACCTTGAGCAACAAAATAATATGTAAGGCATGGAAAAACTCAATTTTAGGCTAAACTGTAGAAAGAGACATTGATGCATGTTTTATTTGTCACAAGAGGTTTCCACAGAATAATAAAATGCCTATTTTTTGTTTGTAAAAACCGTTACATAAAGAAAAGTGATTGATCACAGTGAAGAGAATTGCATAATCCAATGGCCTGCAGACTAGATAAATGTATTGAAATGTCTGAGAGATACCTAGGGGTGATATATGACCAGTTGTATATAAACTCTTAGTGCAGAAACCTGTGAAAAAATCTAGACGTCTTGGCTATTGAGTAGTTTCAAATGCAATGAAGTGGCAATGCTGTTATATATTGACATTACATGGTTACAGTATAGCTCTGCACTGCCATTACCAGAAATACCTTAGGCATGGAAAGGGATTATTCATGCTACTTCAATTGTTGCAAAAAGTTTGCTCTGGATAGCCTCTGTCAGGATCAGTGTTGAAGATAACGAAGAAGAACCTCTCTGTCCAGCATCTGAGTCTGTAGCAGAGTTGGAGCAGCAACCTGATCCTGAAAATACTAGCTCTGCAGAGGTGATTCAGGAACCTCAAGAGCAGACCTAGGCAATTGTCGGCCCTCCAGGTGTTTTGGACTTCAACTCCCAAAAATCCTAGCCAGTTTACCAGCTGTTAGGATTTCTGGGATTTGAAGTCCAAAACACCTGGAGGGCCGGCAATTGCCCAGGTCTGCTCAAGAGAATAAGGAGGATGAGTCAGGACAGGATCAGGAACTCCCAGTGGAAGAGCCAGTTAAGCATCCCAGCTCAATTGCAGTTGAGAACCGAAGGCATTGGCTGAGAAAATCTCATAAGTTGGCTCAGCAGAGAGCCAACAGGTCAGAGCACTTGGGAGAGTAGCATAAAGAACTGAAGGCTGGACTGGTTCTGTGCTGATAGCAATTTTTGTTGAACTGCACTGGCAGAATGATTGTTGGTGAAATTTTGCCTTGGACCTTGATTCTTGTTGAATTGACTATGCTTGCCTTCAACTTTGATTCTTCTTGGATTGACTATACTTGCCTTGAACTGTAATTCTTGTTGGATTGACTACACTTGCCTTGAACCTTGACTCTTTCTGAATTTGACTGCTTTAGTTTAAATTTAAACATACTTGCTTCATGAAAGTATAAAGGGATTGTTAGATGTTTTGTTCTCTTATTTAACAGGAAGAATTAATGCACAACTTAGATCTTTCTTTACCTATCAGTTTTTTTTAAAAAAAGAAAACAACAGTCATGGAATTATAGAGTTGGAAGAGACCTCATGAGCCATCCAGTCCAACCCCTTGCCAAGAAGCAGGAAAATTGCATTCAAAGTACCCTTGACAGATGGCCATCAAGCCTCTATTTAAAAACTTCCAAAGATGGAGCCTCCACCACACCCCGGGGCAGAGAGTTTTACTGCTGAATGGCTCTCAGTCAGGAAGTTCTTCCTAATGTTCAGGGGGAATCTCCTTTCTTGTAGTTTGAAGCCATTGTTCCATGTCCTAGTCTTCAGGGCAGCAGAAAACAAGCTTGCTCCCTCCTCCCTATGAGCTCTCCTCACATATTTATACATGGCTATCATGTCTCCTCCCAACCTTTTCTTCTTCAGGATAGACATGCCCAGCTCCTTAAGCCGCTCCTCATAGGGCTTGTTCTCCAGATCCTTAATCATTTTAGTTGCCCTCCTCTGGACACATTCCAGCTTGTCAATATTTCTCTTTAATTGTGGTGCCCAGAATAGGACATAATATTCCAGGTGTGGTCTAACCAAGGCAGAATAGAGGGGTAGCATGACTTCCCTGGATCTAGGCACTATACTCTTATTGATGCAGGCCAACATCCCATTGGCTTTTTTTTTGCCGCCGCATCACATTGTTGGCTCATGTTTAACTTGTGGTCCACAAGGACCCCAAGCTCTTTTTCACACGTACTGTTCTCCAGCCAGGCGTTCACCATTCTGTACCTTTGCATTTCATTTTTTCTGCCTAAGTGGAGTATCTTGCATTTGTCACTGTTGAACTTTATTTTGTTAGTTTTGCCCCATCTCTCCAATCTGTCAAGATCGTTTTGAATTCGGCTCCTGTCTTCTGGAGTATTGGCTATTCCTCCCAATTTGGTGCCATCTGCAAACTTGATGATCATGCCTTCTAACCCTTCATCTAAGTCATTAATAATGATGTTGAACAGGACCAGGCCTCAGACGGAACCCTGGGGCAGTCCGCTCGTCACTTCTTTCCAGGATGAAGAGGAAGCATTGGTGAGCACCTTCTGGGTTCGTCCACTTAACCAATTACAGATCCACCTAATCGTAGTTTTGCCTAGCCAACATTTTACTAGTTTGTTTGCCAGAAGGTCATGAGGGAATTTGTCAAAGGCCTTACTGAAATCCAGGTACACTACATCCATGGCATTCCCCGCATCTACCCAGCCTGTAACTCTATCGAAAAAAGAGATCAGATTAGTCTGACATGACTTGTTTTTGATAAATCTGTGTTGACTATTAGCAATGACCACATTTGTTTCTAGGTATTTGCAGACCACTTCCTTAACAATCTTTTCCAGAATTTTGCCTGGTATCAATGTGAGGCTGACCGGATGGTAATTGTTTGGGTCATCCTTTTCCCCCTTCTTGAAGATTGGGACCACATTGGCCCTCCTCCAATCTGCGAGGACTTCTCCCGTTCTCCAAGAACTCTAAAAGATGACTGCCAATGTTTCCGAAATGACTTCCGCTAGTTCCTTCAGTACTTTTGGGTGTAGTTGATCTGGCCCTGGGGACTCGAACTCATTTAGAGCAGCCAGGTATTCCTGGATGACTTGTTTCCCAATTTGGGGTTGGATGTCCTCTAATCCCTCATCCTCTCCATCTTGCTGAGGTTGAAGATGACTTTCTTTCTGTGCGAAGACCGAGGCAAAGAAAACATTAAGTAGTTCTGCCATCTCCCTATCCCCTGTCAGCATTGCCCCATCTTCTCCTTGAAGAGCCCCCATTGCCTCCTTGTTCTTCATTTTTCTACTGACATAAGAAAAAAGCTCTTTTTATTGATTGTAATGTCCCTGGCAATCCTGAGCATGTTTTGTGCTTTAGCCTTGCGGACCTTTTCCCTACAGGAGTTGGCTATTTGTTTGAATTCTTCTTTGGTGATTTATCCCTTTTTCCAGTTCTTGTGCATGTCTCTTTTGAGTCTTAGCACAGTTAGAAGTTCTTTGGACATTCATTCTGGCTTCTTTGCACTTGTCCTATTTTTTCTCTTTGTTGGCACTGTTTGCAATTGCGCCTTGAGTATTTCACTCTTGAAAAACTCCCATCCATCCGTAACTCCCTTGTCTTTTAGTATCTGTGTCCATGAAATGCTACTCAGTCAGCTCTCCTAAAGTCCAAAATGCGAGTCTTTGTTTTCGGCCTTCCTTCTTACCTCAAATTGCAGGACCACATGGTCACTTGCAATAGATCTGGGAGGAAGGGATAGCAGTTGCATTAAGGTTAGCTCAACATTTCCTGAGTTTTGCAGATATGTTAGTTTGCATTATGTCATGTATCTGCGAAATGGGCTGGTCAGTTTGATACCCATGATATGTATAGTTTTTTAACACCAAAACTATAGGGCAACATTTATATACACATATTCAACATCAACAATAATACAGATTGGACATGCCTATGTTATTATGAGTGGCTGAAATAGTGGCACATACTTTCTAACACAAGAAATGCCATGCTTAGCCTTGGGTTCCGTCTCCAAGATGTTTCAGTATCTACATATATGCAAATACAGGTATTTTCCCCAAAATCTAAAACACTTCTGGTCCTAGGCATTTCAAATAAGGAATACTCAGTTGTATAGTGTGTTATTCAACAATCTGAATTAAAAATCATATATTTGTTCTATTAGTGATTTCTCTGCATTTTCTTTAAGTTGGGAAATCCCAACTTATAACTTATATATTGTGTTACATTTCAACACATTTCAACAGATATATGCCTGCCTGCTCTGAGTGATGTTCTTATATCATGGCCCTATCAATTTATTTATTTATTTACTATACAGTATTTCTATACCACCCCTTTCAGCCCGAAGGCAACTCGAGGCCCATCTTTACCCTTATTTTACACAAAAGAGAGGAGAATAACATACACTTGAGGTGTTAAAAGAATTATCTCTGTAAATGTAACATGATAAGTAAGACATTTGATATCTGGAAAAACATCAATTCACTTTTACAGTTTTAAAAATGATTTCATCTCATAGTCAGGCCACATACAAAATTTTCAAGGACCATGAGTTACAAAAATGTAATAATGTTGATGGCATCAGCCTTGTGATATCATCTCACTTGCCCATATTGCAGAAATAGTGGGTATTGTACTAGTTTTAATTTCCTCTTTCTTACAATGGGGGAATTTGTGGGGCCAAAAGAATCTCAAACTAGAAATATATTTCTGTTTTAACATTCAACAATGTTCTGGTTAATAATTGCTCTGGGAGCTTGTCTTCTCAATCTCTAGATAAGGTAAAGGTGGTGAATTTTCACAACAATGCCTTCTGCTCAGATTAGAAATCATATGAACTAACGAATAATAGCTGTTCATGAAATGCAAAAAAAATCTATATATCATACCACCACAAAATATGTGTTTAAACAACCAGAGCATTTGATTGTCAATATTCCAGTCAAGTGTTGACAAAATATTATCACATATTAAAAGTTGTGTGGCCAACTGTCAGGGATAGATTAGTTGTGAATTCATGCACTGCAGGAGACTGGAATCAAAGCTCTTCTTGTCCCTACCAGCTATATGAGTCTATGGGTTTATAAGCTATCATGGTTCCCTTGAATTCATTACTTAAATTATTTCATGTTACCTCATTTACATTGACAATTAATTTTTTTAATTTTTTAAAAATAACACATTTGTTATTTTTTTGGGGTAAAGATGTGACTTTGCCAACTCTGCTAGAGTATGGCTACCTTTTGACAGATGAGTCATCCTTTTCAGTCACTCACAAATATAACATTTTACCATAGGTGATGTTTATTATATTATTCACAACAATCAAAAGAGGAATGCCAAGGGTCTCCCTTACCTCAGGTAAAACCCTGAGGTAATGGAAACTCATCGCCACCATCTTGTTGCTTACATAAAGTCTCTTTCTTATCTCCTTCAGCCTCTTCCTTAGCCTTCCAAAATGAACAAAGAGCAAGACAATGAGATTAGTCCCTAAAATCAAATAACATCTCCCTTCTTGCTCCCAGTTGTGTATATGGGAGCGACCTATCTTTTTATCTCCCTGAAACTCTTTCTTCTCTGTTCCGTGTTTAACTCAGTTTGGATGTGGCTGTCGCCCCAGTTCTGACATGGAGGGAAGACATCTGCATCCAAACTGTGTTAAACACCCAGTTCGGATGGGGATGTCTTCCCTCCGTGTCAGAACTGGGGTGACCACCGTGTTTAACCCACTTTGGATGTAGCTGTCGCCCCAGTTCTGACGCGGTGGGAAGACATCCCCATCCAAACTGGGTTATACATGCGAGTCTGCCATTAATGAAGCAATTCTGAAATTTTGGAAATTTGGAACTTTTTTTCCAGAAAATTTCGGAAATCATTTCAAAATTGAATCGCCAGCGCCCCGTCGTCCGCAACGAGTTCTGAACCATTTTTTCCTTGATAAAACAGGCCTAGTGAATACATAAGAGCAGATTTCAACTATCTTTAACTTGTTTCTTTAACCAATTTCCCAGCTGCTCTTCAGCTATTTCCTTCCAGACCCTCATTCACTGGCTAACTCTCAGGGACTACCTCCAGCTGACTCCCTAACTGCCATAAAATGTTCAGTTGGGCTTCTCCATCTGTCGTTTCTTCCTCTGCTCCCCTTCAAATCCTGGCACCCGCTCATTTGCATACAACCAATCAGGTAACTCGCATGCAAATATCCTTCCCACTGGTGCTACTGCTCTCTGGGCAGCACAAAATGGCTGTTTGCCCACCAACCCTTGAAGTTAGGTGGCTTACTAATTTTCTAAAATGTGTCAGGTTCGTTACAATATCCCATGTCAGGAAGCCATAGTTTCTCATTGTCTTCTTGTCACATCTACACTGGGGGTCATGCCTTGAGGCTATATTAGTACTTTCTAGGATATGGAGATTTAGACCAGCTAAATAAAGAATATATGATAAATCAAAACATTTTTTCATATGCAGATGTACTCAGCTAATAGCTATTGCATGCATAAAATTCACTGAAAATTACTGTTACACTTTGTATTTGAAGGATTCTGCTTGGCTTGCTTCATTTAAGTTATACAGAAAAAATTCCATTTCCATTAATTAGAAAATAATCTGTTTCATAGAAAGCAAAGTGTTATGTAGTATTCCATTAGCAAAGAGATATTTGTTTTGACAGATTTGTAAAATATTTGAAACTTGTTTTTCAATAGAAATGCAGAACAGCAAATATATGTCAAATAATTCATTAGTCAAACCTATGTAACAAAACCATTTATCAAAGCAGTGTTGAATACAAAATAACCATCCTTGCTTCATCTAAATAATAAAGACCTATACCAAAAACTGCATACAATTAAAATATTCATTTTGTCTGGCTGAATATTTGAATATTTATCTGATATTAGAGGGAGAAAAATGCTACTCCAATTTTATAAATAATGAAGTGTTGCATAATACCCGGCATACACCATATCAAAAACATAATATTAAAGATTTACAAGATACACAAGTTAAAATGAGATTAAACAATCAAATAATTAAAACTAGATTTAAACAAATAGAATATACTGTATGTTATCTCACAAAACATTTCAACTGTGTACCAGTCCTTGCACTCATTCACAAGATGGATTGTTGGATTAAAATTCCATTAACTACATTACACTATATTGCCTTGTTATGTAAAAAAAAATCAAAATTAATTTGCTGTGACAGTTTGATGATCAAGTCTTCAGAGAATTTCGTCAAAATACAAGTAAATCTATGCTAGGATGGAATATTCGGTACTATTGACTAAGATTTTAGTTGATACTTCTATACTTAAATTTATTTAACGAGACAAAGGTATGACATTAGGTTACCTCATTTCCATTTTATTATGTACTAGCTGAGGACCCGGCGGTGCCCGGGTTATTTGAGGAAGGCATTGTGTGCCAAGGTTGGTTCCTATTATTTATTTATTTATTTATTTCAGGATTTTACCCCGCTCTTCTCAACCCCCGAGGGGGGACTCAGAGCGGCTTACAGTACGGCACAATTCGATGCCACATCATACAGTATAAAACCCCCAAACCCCACAACAATTAAAATACATTAAAACACATTAAAATACAGTTCCATCAGCAACATACACAGTCATTCCAAGTTAAAAACAATATTCACTCCATAAAAACATTGGCCCTCTTCATCCATTCCATTAAAATCCCCATCTAACATGCTGTTAGTGCTGGTGTGCAAACGCCTGGTCCCAAAGCCAGGATTTTACCTTTTTCCTGAATGCCAGGAGGGATGAGGTGGACCGTACCTCCATAGGGAGCGCATTCCACAGGCGGGGAGCCACCGCCGAGAAGGCCCTGTCCCTCGTCCCCACCAACCGCATTTGAGAAGTGTATGTGGAAGTGTATGTGTATGTGGAGAAGTAGATGTGTATGTGGCTTGCAGTGGTCTCAGGAAGTTAGTGAAGTTACTGCAAGTCCCATTGGCCATGGTCCATCCCCCTCCCAACAGCACCAGGATGTAGAGTGGGTCATGGGGGCTCTTAGTGCCACGTTTGGTGTTGATCATTCATTGGATGAGGGTCGCAGTAGTCTCAGAAGGTGAGTGAAGGTTCTTCAAGTCCCGTCATCCATGGTCCATCCCCCTCCAAACAGCACCAGGATGTAGAGTGGGTCATGAGGGCTTTGTGTGCCAAGTTTGGTGTTGATTAGTCATTGAATGAGGGTCGCAGCAGTCTTGGGAAGTGAGTGGAGGTACTTCAAGTCCCATCATTCGTGGTCCATTCTCCTCAATACTGCACCAGAATGTAGAATGAGTCATGGGGGCTCTGGGTGCCAAGTTTGGTCTTGATCAGTGTTTGGATGAGGTTGGCAATGGTCTGGTGAAATGAGTGGAGGTACTTCAAGTCCCATCATCTGTGTACTGTGTGCCAAGTTTGGTCTTGTGGTTCAGGGCTGTCTTGGTCTGTGGGGAATGAAGAGTTTGAAAGTACTACAAATCTCATAACCTGTGATGGTACTTCAAGTCCCATCATCCATGGTCCTCCTTACTCCAAACTGCAGTAGAATGAATCATGGGTCATAGGGGCTCAGTGTGCCAAGGTTGGTTACTGTTAATTCAGGCCATACACAATGTCCCATTAACAGAGGCCTAGTCAGGGAAATCAAGTTAATGAAGCCGTACTGTAAGTTTAAAAGGCCAAATGGCAGGCAGCCGTTTTCTAAAAGCTGGGGGGGAGGAGAAAACAGGAATCCATTTTGTTTTCACGGAGCCAAGTGGGGAGGGAATGTTGATGGTGCATTTTTCCCCTCAGTGGGAAGAAATCCTGTTGTTTGAATGTAGAGGCCTGGATTCTGGGATGCTGGCTAATCAGTGGCAATCAATGCCCTCTGTCTGGTGCCTTAGAATTTTGGAGTGGCGAGGCTGGCCAATCAAAGGACTTTATGCAAATAGCTGGCACTTAGAATTTTGGAGTGGCGAGGCTGGCCAATCAAAGGACTTCATGCAAATAGCTGCCACATATCCACCCTTCCGCCCTTCGCACACATACATACATACAAACATTCCGCTTTATTAAGGTATACAGATACAGATTTATTCACTTACTGTATTTTACCCTTCTCTATCTCACTTTGAAGGGGACTCAAAGTGGCTTCCAAATTGGCAATAATTCAATGCCATACAAACATGAACATCCAAATACAATATGCACATACATTAAAATCAATACAAATTAAAAATCTTGACATGCAGATACATTGAGATCAAATATTAAAACAACACAAGATTCAAAGTCATAATTCAGGAGGCATTCCAATCATTTTACAATTACTTCATAGATGATGATTTACTGACTACTCTCTGAAGGCTTGGTTCCACAGACAAGTTTTTGGTTTCTTTCTAAAGGCCAGGAGGGAGGGAACTGATCTGATTTCACTAAGAAGGGAGTTCCACAGCCGAGGAACCACCACTGAGAAGGCTCTGCACTTTTGTCCCCAACAGTAGCATCAGCAAACGAGATAGGACTGAGAGCAGGGTCTCCCCAGAAGATATTAGCTTCTGAGATGGTTCATAGAGGGAGATACCTTTGGGCAGGTAAACTGGACCAGAAACTTTTAGGACTTCTAGGCTAAAGCCAGCACTTCGAATTGTGCTCAGTAGTAGACTGGCAACAAGTGGAATAACAAGGGTGTTGTTTGCTCCCGGTGTGCTGTTCCAGTGAGCAATCTGGATGCTGCCCATTGGACTACTTGAAGCTTCTGGACAGTCTTCAAAGGTAACCCCACCTAGAGCATGTTGCAATAGTCTATTTGAGAGCATGGGCCACTATGGCCATGTCTGGCTTCTTAAGGTATGGTGCACAAATTTTAACTGTGCAAAAGCTCCCCTGACCACTGCTGAGACCTAGGGTTCCTGGCTCAGTGATGAATTCAGGAGAACTCACAAGCTGCAAACCTGTGATTTCAGGGGGAGTTTAACCCCATCCAACGCAGGCTATAACCCTATACCCTGTTCGGCCTTGCGACTAATCAGGAGTACCTCTGTCTTGTCTAGATTCAGTTTCAATTTGTCTGCCCTCTTCCAGATCGTCACAGCTACTAAGCTGGACCTGGACAGCCTCCTTAGCAGGAAGTGGAAAGTAGTGATAGAGTTGGATGTCATCTGAATACAGATGGCATCGAACTCCAAAACTCCATATGATATCTCTCTGTAGATGTTAAACAACATGGGGGACAATACTAAGTCCTGTGCGGGATCCCACAAGACAAAGGCTGCAGTACTGAGCAGCTGTCCCCCAATAATACTTTCTGGGAGTGACCCTCTAGGAAGGATTGGAGCCACTGTAAAACAGTGCTTCCAAGTCCCATCCTTGCAAGGCGCTCCAGAAGGATACTATGGTCTACAATAGTGAAGGCCGCTGAAAGGTCTAAGAGAACCAACAGGGACACACTTCCCCCATCAAGTTCTCTGCGTAGATCATCCACAAAGGAGACCAAGGATGTCTTAGTTCCATGACCCGGCCTAAAGCCAGACTGCGATGTATCTAGATAATCCGTTTCTTCCAATAACACCCGAAGTTGCAAAGCAACCACATGTTCCAAGACTTTGCCCAAAAAGGGGAGATTGGAAACTGGCTGAAAGTTGTTCAATTTAGTGGGATCCAGTGATGGTTTTTTTTCAACTGTGGTTTTATCCCAGCCTCTTTTAGGCAGGCTGGAATCATGCCCTCCTGCAAGGAGGCATTAACAACCACCCTCACCCATCTTCTATTAATTCTCTAGACAAGGAGAGGGCAAAGTGCAGTTCACAGGCTACATATGACTCCCTATGCTATTTGTGCACTCTTCTACCTCCCCACTTTGCCCCCAGATTGCAAATTTGCTCTTACAAATATTTAGATGACACATTGCAGCAACTGTAAGATCTCAGAGCAACAGTAGTAACATTCATTTTAAGACTAAAACAATTCAAAATGTTTGTAAAATATGATTCTATCATGTACAGTAATGGTAAACATATTAGCTAGTGTCCATTGATGAATACAACAACTACCTTGAAAACGTTATACAATAAAATCTGAAAGTAGATTTGTATTAAGATCAAAACACAATCATTTTTCATTTCAATCAAACTATTTCAGTTGTCATTTTTATTCCATCTGTTCTGTTAACTTTTATTTGTGCTTCATATCTTCGCATTTCAAGACCATACAAACAGAAGATTTATCCAACATGTTCTTTCTGTTTGATAAATTCAAATCTGACAGTGCATGCAACAGTGCAGTCCTAATCTATTGGAGGTTAGGATAAGATAAAGCAACACCCAACTGCCTCTTAGAGATCAATTTCAATAATGAGGTGAGGGAGAAGAAAGAGCTAGGAAAAAAACTTAGGAAAAGTTGGTCTAGAGCAGAGGTCCTCAAACTAAGGCCTGGGGACTGGATATGGCTCTCCAAGGTCATTTACCCAGCCCTCGCTTAGGGTCAACCTAAGTCTGAAATGACTTGAAAGCACACAACAACAACAATCCTATCTCATCAACCAATAGCAGGCCCACACTTCCCATAGAAATAATAAGTTTATATTTGTTAAAATTGTTCTTTATTTTAATTATTGCATTGTTTTAAGTGTTTTTTGCACTACAAATAAGATATGTGCAGTGTGCATAGGAATTCATTCATGCTTTTTTTTCAAATTATAATCCGGCTCTCCAACAGTTTGAGGGACTGTGACCTGGCCCTCTGTTTAAAAAGTTTGAGGATCCTTGGTCTAGAGGCTAGGTGGTAACAAACAAGTTGGAACCTATTTAAGGACATGGCTACAAACACTTCTTAGTGCTTGATACAATCAAATTACAGTCACAGAACTTCAGCCAAGAAATACAAATAGCTACTCCTGTATTCTTGTCTGCCTGCCTATCTGCTTACTGGTTCACAGTAGCCCACCAAATGAAACCAAATGGGGGTAGGGAAGTAAAGTTGTTAGGAAATGTTTCTAATATGAAATTTCAGATTTGGAAGAATCTTCAAGGGTCACCTGGTCCAATATTCCTCAAGCTTGTCATGCAGATGTTTTGGAATGAAAAAGTCCCAGTGATTTACCACAACTTCAGAGCTTTTGGGGACTAGTGTAACAGCACCAGACTAGGGGATGCTATCTTATAGAAACCACTCCTATCCAGGAGGCACAACTGGCCTGCTAGGGTGAGCACTGAGGATGCATCCAATAAAATGAAAGGGTTAGTTTTGAACTGATTGTCTGGACTTAAGGCCAACTGGAATGAGAACTCTCCATGGGTGTTTTCATTCAGATTAGCCCCAACAGTATTTGTCTTCCAACCCCCCGAAATAACGAGACAGACACAAATATATATGGTTTCAAATTTGGGCAACTTTTATTAAATAGTTACCTATTTAACTTGTAACTCAACTAACTTTTTTGGTGTCAGTTCAACTTGGTGTGTGTAAGCTGAGGTAGCGTCTCCTAAAGTCTACCCCTCAGCTATTCAGGCATACTACCTGGGTCCCCTGTAGACTTCAATCTGGGCAACCCGTAAGGGAAACATCAGGAGAAATCTCGCTCAACTTTTGAGACTAGACTCTCCCCGCTCCTGGGACAGTCACCATCACCTCACTCACCCCTAAAATTAACCGCCTAGGTGAGTGTTTGCATAATGCCCCACACCCTTAAGGGGTGCCTTAAGTGTATACAAACCTTTGAATAACTCAACTATTTACGCTTAGCTAGTTTACTAGCCGACC
>JARBWK010000006.1:52094672-52120468 GCA_030556195.1 Anolis apletophallus | reverse complement strand
TTAAGGTTGCATAGGTCAACAGCAAGCTAGACTATTAACAGTAAGGAGCTCACTCTGCCCCCAGGCTGCTTTGAATGTAGGCTTACTTGTTCCGTAGTGATTTAATGCAGTCAGCTGCCAAGTAGCAGATGCAACTATCTTTAAGGTTGCATAGGTCAACAGCAAGCTAGACTATTAACAGTAAGGAGCTCACTCTGCCCCCAGGGCTTGCTTTGAATGCATGCCTACTTGTTCAGTAGTGATTTAATGCATTCAGCTGCCAAGTAGCAGATGCAACTATCTTTAAGGTTGCATAGGTCAACAGCAAGCTAGACTATTAACAGTAAGGAGCTCACTCTGCCCCAGGGCTTGCTTTGAATGCATGCCTACTAGTTCAGTCGTGATTTAATGCAGTCAGCTGCCATAGCAGATGCAACCATCTTTAAGGTTGCATAGGTCAACAGCAAGCTAGACTATTAACAGTAAGGAGCTCACTCTGCCCCCAGGGCTTGCTTTGAATGCATGCCTACTTGTTCAGTAGTGATTTAATGCAGTCAGCTGCCAAGTAGCAGATGCAACTATCTTTAAGGTTGCATAGGTCAACAGCAAGCTAGACTATTAACAGTAAGGAGCTCACTCTGCCCCCAGGCTGCTTTGAATGCATGCCTTCTTGTTCAGTAGTGATTTAATGCAGTCAGCTTGCATATATCTTGTATCATAACATGTATATGTTAATTACTATTTATTATTATTAATTTTTATTTAGTTATTTAAAAAATTTTATTTTGACCTTACCAAAATGGCCACCAAACCTAACACAAAATGGCTGCCATGGCCCCACCCCCAAGATGGCCACTGACCTCACCAAAATGGCAGCTGAGTCTCCACCCCTGCAATGGTTGCCACCCCTTTAAAGCTGGTGGCAATGGCCCCACCCACAAAATGGCCACCTCCATGGCCCTGGCATGGCCATGAGGCCCTGAAGTGAAGAGGACAAGGGTGAGTAAGGGAATCCCACCCCAGGGCCCTTTTAAAAAGAAGCTGAGGCTAGCAGTGGGAACTTCCAACCTTTCAGTGAGCAAGTTCAGCAGCTCAGTGGTTTAACCCACTGTGCCACGAGGAGGGGGACTTAAATTAATATTATGTTATAGGAAAGGGGGTAATCAAAACGAAGCCCTCCAGGCCTGGCTCCCTGTCCAGGGAAGCCAGGCAGAATTAAACTTAGAAATAACTAAATTTAGCAGAGGCCTGCGAAGGGCAAGGGGCCAGTTCAGCCTGGAGGATGAACTCTGGGCCTCCCTCATGGCCTCTGCACAGACCTGGTGCTGGATGGGCTCCAAGATGTTCCTCACTCAACGATGTCCTGATGCAGAATGAGGGAGAAGGGGCTGGCACCACACTATGCCAGCCCCTCCTCCTTTCCAGCAAATTCTGCAAAATTAACCAATCTCTTCTCCGAGGGGAGGAGACAAAATTGCTCCACCATCCAACAAGTTGGAGGGTAAAGTGTAAAATCTATAAAGACTGATGTTTTCGAAGAAAACTCACAGAAGCCCTAGCTTTTGTGGTTAAAGGTCAAGGATCTCAGAAACTGATATTTAAAACAACTGGAGTACCAAAAGTTGCTGTTTACTCATGACATCTGTAGCTAACATTTTTAAGACAATGACCATCCAGCGTCTATTTTGAAATCTCAAAGGAGAGCCCACCTCCTTTTGACCTATTATGCTATCCAAAGCATCTTAATGATGTTATAATCTGTGTGAGCATGATTATTTTTACAGCTCACTACACAAACAGACATTCAAACAATTGATACTGTTGCTAAGCATTGGTGTACACTTGTGTTTAAAGGATCTAGAGCCAAGGAGATTATAACCAGACATTTCACCCTGAACTTAAAATGTGTGCAGCATATCACACACAAAAAATCTTGGTGAGTGGGTTGGGAAAATGCTGGTGACTAGCAAATCACCAATTGACAAGCTTCACTGAACAAAGGATACCATGTGAACTTGGATGTTTATTACTTGCCGATTTGGACCCTAATGGAAATCTACTCACTCTGTACTTTCAACAGATATCAGGATCTTCCAATACCTGCCATACTGAAGGGACAGAAGTGTGTGTTCCTTTGGTTTGATTCTCAGTGCAATTCTGCTTCACATTTGGCATAAGATATTTCTTGAACATGCCAAGAAAATCCGATGGTAGAGAGACACCATAAGGCACATAAAACACATAGTAACAGCAGCACCAAGAATTTAGACATACAGAAATTATTTGCCATTTTCTCTGGAGAGTAACGAAAGTAAAGGGTTTGAAAATGAGCTCCATGATGAATTGTTGATGGGGTTAACTATATTTCACCTGGATAAGAGAATGTGTATTGTTATTTTATTTATTTGTATCACATCTCTTCTCACTGGGAATTAGCTAAAATGACTGGAAATTGGCTAATTACTCAAAAGTAAGAAGTTATATGAAAAGCCATTTTCAAATGAATGGAGTGCTGTCGTGAAGAAGAGGAAGTAAGCTTGTTTTCTGTTGCTCTTCTAGAGCATAAAGCTTGAACTCATAGAAACCAATTACAAGAAAGAAAATCCAGACTACACATTATGAAGGGCTTCTTTATGGTAAAAGCTATTTGACTGTGGAATAAGTTATCTTCCTTTTGTTGGGCATTTTAAACCAGAGATGGAATCATCAATTCTCATGGATGCTTTAGCTGAATATTACTAAAATGGAGTTGGGCTAGATGGCTTTTGATTCCCTTTCAGCTCCAATTCTGTGATACTGAGGTTAATATTTTTTTAACCTCTGTCAATAAATGATTTAATTTCTTAACTCTTGACATTCAAATCCAACAAAAACCTGAGCACTTCCATTATCAGTGTTTCTCCATTAATATTGGTTTCTTGGACAGCTCTGAAGCATTCTGTAATACTAAGAATTACAGACAAGTTAAATCTCTGGTTTAGATATTTTGCTCTGATATTTTTACATGTAAGTTTAACTTTTTAGATATATCAGAATAGGCTCCGAGCTTTCAATGGACTGTATTTCCTTTTCAGAATATAATATCTTGGCTTTTCTTTATGAACAAAAATTCAGGAAGGACTCATTCCATGCTTTCTACAAGCATGTTGATGACAAAAAGGCCAATCTGAGATAGGCAAGTCCAGTTGCAGAAAGCACAATAGAAAGTCTCCTTAGGTGATGTTTCCAAGTTGCGGTTCTTTCTGCATTGTCGTTTCTCTTCAAGACTCGTTTGGCGTGACTTCTCGAAAGAGGCTGCAGCATTGTGGATAGTGCGTCTCCATGCCTCCCGATATGAGGCCAGGGTGGACCATTGTTGGTGATCAATCTGGCCGAGCCTGAGATGCTGTTTCAGGGAGTCCTTATATCTCTTTTTGGGGGCGCCTCTCTTGCACTGACCCATGGCGAGTTCAACATGGAGTAGTATCTTTGGGAGGCGGTGGTCCTCCATCCTAGAGATGTGCCCTGCCCAGCACAGCTGTGTTCTCTATAGCATGGCCTCAATGCTGATGGTCTATGCTTGCTCAAGAGCAGCAACATTCGTTACACATTTCCTTTTCAGAATGTAATATATTTAATTATTATGAGCCAATCTTGAATATAAAGATGCTAACCTATTTCTGTATTTTAAAATTAGATTGTTTTTTTGCTTTTTTGAACTGAGGTCAAGGCTTGATAAGAGCAGCTAAGTACAAGAGACAGGAAATAAAAGAACATAATAGTTATTGCCTTGCTTCTGAGACATGTATACTGCCCACAAATAATAAATTCTATGTAGTTTTCATTCACATTAATATATTGGTTGTAATTCATTCATATATTGGTTGTGATTCATAGGTTGTTATTAAATTTTAAAAAATGGTTCAAACCATGTATTTATCTTTCTTGTTGATAAGAGATTAAAAACTTGCACATACAATTTGATTATCAAGAAACTTGATGCAGCCCTGTGACTAGGTTGCCTAGGTCCTCCTGACATGAAGAGAGGCCATCCAGGAGAGAAGGGAGAGGGTGGGAACAAACCTGGGAATGTTACATAGATAAGAGCATTTTGTGTTTTGGGAACTGAAAGTGTAGATTGTGAGAATGCAAACCAGCAGTGGGTTGGGGTGGGGATTACCTTCTAGAGCAGGGGTGCCCACACTTTTTCATCATGCGAGCTACTATATGAACAATCAAGTTGAAAAGATCACCTGTTGTGCATGTGAGTGTGCATGCGCACGCGCGCGCATGCTCCTACTGCAGCCTTCCGTCCGCGCAGGGCTTCTTTCTTGCCTGCCCACGAACTCGCCGCCGCGCGCACCCGGGAAAGGGATCCTCCTTGCCTGGGCACGCGCTCTCTCTTAATGTCTTCGTTGCCTTCCTCCTTCCTGCTGCGTGCTTTCGCGAAGCAGGAAGTCCCCATCCCGTCCTGCTTCTTGCGTGCACAGCAGGCCCCTCCACGCACGCAGCAGGAGGGTATTTATAGGCGCACCCGCCAGCGCTCCGACCAGATATGGCTTTGGCGGCGGCTCGGAAGGCGCAGGGCTGGGAAGAGGGACCACCTGGCTGCTGCCTGGACCAGGAAACTCAACCAAGAGAGGGACCCACATGAGGCTGGAGCCTCCCCACGGCAGCCTCCCCCCTCCTCCCTCAAGGCTTCCTTACCTGGGCAGGAGAAGGAAGAGTGGAAGAGGTGCTTCCCCAAAGTGACAGATGCAGCAGGGGGGCACCCTTCCTTCCTTCCTTTCAAGGGTGTCACTGAGAAAGGACGCCCAAGTGGATGGCTGGCAGGAAGGAGGACCCCTCCCACTGGTGGCAGTCCATGCCCACAGGGGGGGAGAGAGAGAGAGAGGGTGGCTCTTCCTAGCCGGCTCTGAAGAGCCACCCCCTCCCCTCTCTCTCTCTGGGCCCTCGCCACCTTTCTCCTTCGAGGGCGAGGGAGGGTGAGGTGGAGAAAGGTGGCGAGGGCACAAGCAGCAGCAGCAAGTGGAGTCTCCATCCCCACAGCCCCCTCCTCCTCGGGTTCAGCCCCAGGAACACGGTGGAGCCCTCCCTCCTCGCCCCCAACCAAGGAAAGAAAGCAGCCCCACACAGCTCGCTCGCCCAGGTCTCGGCTTGGAATGGGAGTCCCGAGGGCAGCAGCAGGGTTTGTGGCGGGACTTGCTTGGCTTTGCCCCACTTTGCCCGGCCTCCTTCACCTCTTTCTCTCTCTCTCTCTCTCTCTCTCTCCTTCCAGCGCCCGCCTGCTTGCCTGCCAAAAGGATCTGAAAAAGTTCTCCAGATTTCTTTCTTCGCTCCTTGGCTCTCTCTCACACACATACACACACATTCCCTCCATCCCTCCCACAGCCTCGCATCCTATCTGTGCATGTGCCTTCGCCTTGCTCCCCCCCCCCAGCAGCAACCAATGGGCGGTCATGTCACCACACCGTGCGTGGCAAGACGAGTGCCAGGGCCCGCCCACTAAAGCCTCATTTTGGCAAAAGAAGCCCCGCAAAGGCGGTGGCAGGAGCGCACGTGTGTGCGCATGGCAGGAGTGCGACATCCGGCTGGTGAGGCCCAAAGATCACCTGGAAGAGGGCCGAAGATCACCTAGGTGCTCCCGATCACCATAATGAGCACCCCTGTTCTAGAGATATACCAGGGGCAGAGAGCAGATAATTAGAACTGACTTTCTTGAATGCTGGCAAGAAAAAAAATAAAGACTTTGTTTCCATTGGTCTTAGTCATGAGTGTGTCTTAATTCCAAAAGCTTACAGGCCCTGATATTGGTTATTTAACAAATAATAAATAAAATAGCAGTTTCGTAACAGCCTATATCTTTAGCTGCCTCCAACCACAATTTAAGATTTGATATTCTAGCTCCATGATGTTTGAGTATCTACCCCCCCCCCCCACACACACACACTTCATATAAGAGGAATATAATAGTTCTCCCTTCTCTCCCCAAAAAATCTAAATGAGTAGGTGTTGAAATAACATTCTCAGATATGCATACCAAATATGCCTGGAAGAAGAGATTTGCCTGGTTGAATGCTGAGCTGAATTTTCATATAATTAAAACATTGACTTCATGCTTTATTGATTCATATCCCATCTTCTCCTGCACTTGTCTAGAAGACAATATTGTTTGGGATGACACTGATATCATTCCATGCTTACATACAGAGAATAATGACTTAGCTGCATATGAATAGTGAAAGCTGTGATGTGATTTACATTCCCATTGAGTGAATATCATTCGATGTAGTTATTTGTGCATAAATGTTTCAAGCAATCCAGATCTGTACTAATTTTTGGAAAAGAGAGCTTTGAAGCATACACCTGATTCAGAATTTTGGATTTGACATTTGAATAATGGTCGACTTATAAATATATGGCAAAGGAAAAGATAGTTGTTCAGGCATTGGTGGTGGGGTTATGTGTTTCATCAATGTTCATTGTTTTGTGTTTTGTTTACACTGTATGTTGTTAATGTATGTAAATAAGAAAGAAGCATACACCTGATACTTCATAGCTCTCCCTGCAGCCCTCTCTGCTTTCAGCAGATTTGAGGTATGTCTGCTGCACTGGTATGGCTGAAACCTGCAAAGGAAATGTGTGCCAACATATTCATGCAGAGTACATACATAAAACAGGTGAAAAGTGTGTGTGTGTGTGGTGGGGAGTTTTGTGCTAATCTATTTTAATGAGACATGTAAATCAGCATTTATATCATCCTTGCATTCGAAAATATATCACCCTCCTCCGTACATTTGTCCAAGGAATTATTCTGTGCAGAAATATTTGTAGTACTACACAAAACACCTCACTTTTTGACATTTTTGACTTGTTTTATGTATAGAAAGCATCGTATTTTGTGCAATCCCTTTCCTGATTAGCAAATATGTTTTAAGAACAAAAACCCACCATATTTTCACTTGGAATACCATGTGAAGTTCTGGGCACCATGATTCAGAAAGGATATTGATAAGTTGGAATGTGACCATAGGAGAGCAGCCAAAATACTTTAAAAGTCTGAAAACCATGCCTATGAGGAATAGTATGTCTAACCTGGGATCTTTCCTCACCTTTCTCACCTTCTTTTTTAAAATTTAAACTAACATTTTCTCACATTCAATTCCCAAATTCTTTTGCAAAAAAGAATGTTATTGTACTGTATGTTAAGAATAGGGTGCGAATTTTACTGTCTATCACTCTCAGCATCGTCCCATGCAAACACCCTTTGAAGTAATTCCTCAGCTCGTCAGCCGAAATCAGCAATAAACAGTTTTATTGCAGTTGTAAAGCTATTAACAATATATACAAAGTAAATCAATCAGTCTTGCTGCTCCACTAAAATCAGCAGCTTAGCTAGAGTCACAAAAAGTAAGTCAATTCTGTTAGGCGTACATTCTCAGCAAAAATGACGACTCAAGAAGAGTCTTATCAATAAGGTCCACGATAGTGGTTCCCAAACCTTTTTGGCCTACCACCCCCTTTTCAGAAAAAAAAATTACTCAGCACCCCCCCTAGAAATTATTTTTTTAAAAAAATATTAATAGCAATTAAACAGATATATGTATTAATGCAGTGGTTCTCAACCTCTCTAATGCCGTGACCCCTAAATAAGGTTCCTCATGTTGTGGTGACCCCCAACCATATTTTTGTTGCTACTTCAAAAATAATTTTGCTACTCTTATGAATTCTAATGCTGATATCTAATATGCAGGATGTATTTTCATTGTTACAAATTGAACATAATTAAAGCATAGTGATTAATCACAAAAACAATATGTTTGGGGGAGTATGGACAATGGATGATGAGATTTGTAGTACCTTCAACCAATTCAGCTCTGACTTCCACAGACCACTGAGATCTCCCACGAATTACAGACCTGGATGAAACTTTGCACTCAGAACTCGCATGACCAACACAAAATACTGAAAAGGCTGTCAGAAAATATACCTTGGCATTTGGGAGTTGCTGGGATATATAGTTCCCTACCATCAAAAAGCATTCTGAACTCATGCAACCATGGAATTGACTCAAACTTGGCACACAAACTCCCATGACCAACAGAAAATACTGGAAAGCTTTGGAAGGAATTCACAGTTATGGGCCAGGTATGGGCCCAAGTTTGCCAGAGAAGCAACTCTGCAGCATGGCTCCCCACAAAACGCCAACGTGGGGCAGGCGGGCCTATGGGGTTTCACCCTGCAGGGTCAATTGGGGAAGAAGACAGGCAGCGGAAGGTTGCAGCCTGCAGGCGATGAGGCAGGCGAAGGTTCAGTCCAGAGGCTCCTCCGCAGCCTTGGCCTCTCCAACCGTATCCTGGCCTCCTCCTCCTCTTCTCGACACCATTGCTAGTGCCACTCCTTCTTCCTCTTCCTCCCTCTCACGCTGCCTCTTGAGCCCCTCCATGCTGGGCTGAAGGGGAGGAGCCAGAGGTGGCACCTCAAAGAGAGAGCAAGGCCTTGCCGCCCCCTGGGCCTTGGCTTTTTAACCCTATCCCATCAACGCCGAGGCAGGAAAGGAGGCTGCAGGCTCTTGGGCCGAGCCAATCACGCCGCTCAATGGGCCCTTCAACAAGTGACCTAAATCGAAGGGGCCCACCTCCGCCTCCTCCTCCTCTCCCTGCCATAAGCCCTTCACTATGCTTATGTTAAATTTGTAACAAGCAAGGAGGGGCAGAGCCACTTGTGCTTCCCTTGGAAGCAGGGGGCAGGCCCTGCGGGGGGCCCTGACTCACCACCACCCCTTACAGGGGTTCAGCACCCCCCAAATTTGCCTGAGCCTCCTAGCGCCCCCCTGGAACACCCCACCACCCACCAGGGGGTGGTACCACCCACTTTGAGAACCACTGGTCCATGCCTATTGCATACCAAGGTGATTACACATCAGAGTAAGCAGGAAACATTTGTACTGTTCTTTTTTGGAAGCTGACCACTCCTTCTGTAGCCTTTAATTCCATCTTCACTGGATGACTTTGCAAACATGCATGTTACAAGTTTTAAACCCACAGTTTAAATTTCCCATTAATCACACATTGCTCTGACATTGTATAGGTCCCCAAAATGTGACATTACTGTGTATGTGTCCACTCAGAAGAAAAACCAAGTGATTCAGTGAAGTGACATCCAGGAATATTGGAATCTAGATATTTGCCTCACTGAATGATGTGGATTGCATTTTTTAAAAACCAAATTAATTCATGGGTTTATAAAGAGCCACGGAAATGTTTTCCACAGATCTATCATATGGATTTTCACTCATATGGAGTTTGTAGGGGATAGACAGTTCCTTATATAAATGGGAAAAATAGTGAGTCTAAATTCTGCCATGCTATCAAAGATCAAACTTTGTTGAAAGATGGACCAGAAGATAATATCCTCACTTTGGAGTTGTCTTAGATAGATATTGTGACAAGCATCTTTTTGCTATTGTCTGTTTTTAAGCAGTTTCAAACATGAGTAATCTCATCTCATGTAATTCCTCAGAAGGTAGGTAGACAGATTTTGAAGATAATTTCATGGTAGAAAAAGCATACAATTTGAAGGAAAAGCTGCAGCACTATTTCAGGTTTCCTGGACAGTATCCAAAGATTCAAGTACTATGAACTGTTCCACTTTACTGGGGATTCCAATCCAATTTCAGTCCAACACATTCATTCAACGGATGCTTTGGGTATACGATTTCTGTGGGGTTTCAAACAAAATGATGCCAATATTTTACACACCAGAATGACGAGGCTTTGTCCATCAGAGCTCCACCAACATCAAACAAATAACACTTTGGTTTACCGTATTGGTTTCTCTAGCTGCATACTGAGATTCTCCTATTGACAAACTTAATGAAGACTATTTACAGCACTATGCATTTTTACTCAGATGTACAGTAAATCCTGCAATCTTCAGTTGATTTAAATCCACCTTGGTTGCAGCTTAGCTATGCTTCTTCATTGAAGACAATAGATGGGCAGAAGACTACCAAGTCATTCCAAGAAGGAGGGCAAGAATCAACAACTTTATTCATAACTGTGATGTGTTCTTTTTCATCATTACAGACTTGGAAGTGGGTTCATAGTATTTGCAAAGTGCAATATTGGTCTCAATGAAGGAGAATTTTACACTACTAGCTAGATAACGTATACCAGCTTACAACACATCCTTCAATATACATTGTTGTTCTGTTTAATTTAAAAGCAAAAATATGAGGTCTGGATCAGCAAGAGTTTAATTATTCTCTCTCCCTGCCCTCCCCCTTGCTTTTCCATTCCTGCATCTATATGCACAGCATAATGAACTAATCTAATCAATTTCAAATAAATTGCACAGAACAACATTCTAGTGTATTATGGCCCAAAACACAAATTAAGCATGAACTAAAACAATTCATAGCTAAAATCAAGAGAATGCAGTTAACTATTTTAATTAAAAGAAATGGACTATTTTATCTCCTTCACAGCATAGTGTAATTCCAATTTTAAAAAACCAATAATTTAATTAAAAAGAACAGCAAATATTGATATTTCTTTTCTACATGTTAAGCCTTCTAGACCACTACTTTAATTCTAAATTTAATGATAAGATTTCCCATGTCCCTAATATTACTTCAAATTTTATTTCACCTTATGACCAAGTTATTCATGAATGAAGCTATAACAACAATGTATCCTATTTTGCAGAAACCAGTCCTTGATTCGAAATACTGTCAAATGAATTTCCACTGTTTGAATGTGTCATATCTGCTGTGAATGTATCTGATTCAAATTCAATGTAAGGACAAAGTAAAAACAGCAATCAGAAGGTACATTGAAGTTTCCTATGAATAATACGTATGACTACAGTGTGGCATACTGTATCAGACTAGAATTCCAGACAACCAAAATTCAAGTCCTTGAAGAGGCATAAAAATTCACAGGGTAACCTTGGTTAAGCCACACTCTCTCATTCTAAAGGGAAGACAATGGCAACCCCCCTTTCAATAAATTGACAATGTACAATTAATGCACTTTGGCAGCACTTGCAGCCATGGGTCATTGCTATGGCATAGTGGATATTGTAGTTTTACAAGATACTTAGTCTTATTTGCCAAAGAGTGCTGGTACCTCACCAAACTACAACTTCCATGTCAGGGAAAAGGGAATAGGGAAAAGGCAGGTGATAGGAAAAGGCAGAACTACTTAATACCTTCTTTGATTCAGTCTTCTTGAAAGAAAACTGTCCTCAATGTCAGCAGCATGGAGTGGTCGAACCCCAAATAGGGAAACAAGTCATCCAAGAATGCCTGGCTGCTCTAAACAAATTCAGATCCCCAGGGCCAGACCAACTACACCCAAGAGTATTGAAGGAATTAGTGGAAGTTATTTCAGAACCACTGACAATCATCATTGAGAGTTTTTGGAAAACGGAATAAGTCCCAGCAGATTGGAGGTAGTCCCTTTTTTCAAGAAGGAAAAAAATCGACCAAACAATTACCATCTGGTCAGCCTCATGTCTATACCAGGCAAGATTCTGGAAAAGATCATTAAGGAAGAGGTCTGCAAACACTTATAAATGAATGCGGTCATTGCTAATGACACAGATTTATCAAAAAAAGTCATGCCAGATTAATTTCATCTCTTTTTTACAAGCTGGGTAGATGCAGGGGAAGTCATAAGGAGGAGGGAGCACGCTTGTTTTCTGCTACCCTGGAGACTAGGACGCGGAACAATGGCTTCAAACTTCAAGAAAGTAGATTCCATCCTAACATTAGGAAGAACTTCCTGACTGTGAGAGCTGTTCAGCAGTGGAACTCTCTGCCCCGGAGTATGGTGGAGGCTCCTTCGTTGAAGGTTTTTAAACAGAGGCAGGGGTGCTTTGAATTCCTGCTTCTTGGCAGGAGGTTGGACTGGATGATTCCAACTCTATGATTCTATGATTCTTAGATTCCATAGCACTGAGTCATGGCAGTTAAAGTAGTGCCAAGCTGCATTAATTCTATAGTGTTGATGCACTCTTTGACACAAAAGTCTGGCTTAAACAAATAGGTATTTTTTCTACTTGCAAAAGGTAAGTAGTCAAGGGTACTTTTATGTTTCTGGGGCTGAAATTATCTAATTTTTCCCATCTCTAGGGGGATCAGTAGGGGTTCCAAAGGTCACACTGCATCCAAGGAGATACACATAGCCTGCAGGCTGTATAATTCCCACTCCTGTTTGATCCTCAGTGGTGACTGTGGAACTCCCTCCCTAGTGACATCAGACTGGCCCCATTCCTCCTAGTCTTCAGGAAAAAGCTAAAAACCTGGCTTTGTACACAGGTGTTTGGGGAGCAGCATAATATTTTGACCTCAACCTAGCAACTTGAATAATGACTCTGGGAAAGATCATGAAGTATGGAAAATCAAGAATCAGCACTATGTATGTTTCTAACCTGCATTATTGTATTATATGTTTTAACTGCTTATATGTTTAAATTGTTTTATAATTTGATATGTTATTGTTGTGTGTATGATGTGGCATTGAATTTTTGCCATAATTTGGAAGCTGCTCTGAGTCCCCTTCGGGGTGAGAAGAACAAGGTATAAATCTAGTAAATAATTTTAAAAAATAAAATCCTCACTTGGTTTGTATCTGAAAGTATTTATTTATTTATTTCACAATATTTATATGCCACCCTCATGTTTTAATTGAAGAACTCATGTTTTAAATGAGAATGGGGGTAGATCTGTGGTTCAAATTTAATTCCTTTTGAATGCAAACTCTAATCATACCCTTTTACTTTTAATCATGGGATTTTCCTCTTTGGAAAATTAGAAATGAATTTACTGTATAACTTGTTATTTTTCTCCTACAATAATTGATTGTGCATATAGAAGACCTTTCCAGTTACTCCTTAAGAAAATTTGTTGGAGGCAAATAAAACTAAATGGATTTAGTCTAACTCCCTTGAGAACCTAGGCTCTTTAAATTCCCCTTAATTAACTAAAGGAATTACCTAAAAGCAAAACCAACTCTGCCAATTTTTACACTACCTTCCCTGAAGCTCTGGCACAAGGTCTGGAAAGAATGTGAGCAAGGAACAGAGTAAATAGTCTCAATACAGATGGTTTTGTGGACATCACAACTTCTTGAATGAAGAATCCTCAGGCAGAAATAAGACCAAAGCCAGTTTTATATATTTAATCTCTGGCTCTTATTCCATTTGCTGTTTTCCTTTGCTAATGCCCTTCAAGATTATTTTGGCAAAATAGTCTGACTCTTATAGTTTTTTTTACAATTTCACAGTGAAAGAAAAATGGAAGAAATTGAAGAATAAGTGCTTTGTCACGAGCATTTCAGACAAGCAAAGCACAATCCAATGTCTGTCTACTCTGAGGAATTCCTCTCTATAGTAGGGTTGGTTGATCCATTAAAATTGTTTCTAAACTTGTGGGTGGGGGAGCCGCTGTTGTTTTGAAATAGAAAGTGTTCCGAAAATTTTTGGGGAAATTTTGAAATTGATTCCTTTTTAATTACGAAATTCATTATTATTTTGTTATTGGTGCCATGCATGCGCAGTGCGCAGGGGGTGCCCACCTCCACGCCCCCTCACTGGCTGGGAGTCAACCTGCATTAAAGCTAACACGGGTTAGTTCTCAGCTGGCAAGGAGGGGTGGAGGTGACCCGAACGCTGAAGGCGACTGCTGCTTACTAGAGAACCACTGACAAACAGCAATGAAATAAGCGATTGGGGGGTCAAGCTAAACTGTTATGAATGAGCCTCCAGTTACTACAGGTAGTAGCATGGAGGAAGATGCTGAGTCAGTAACATCAAGCAGTAGCTTGGTTTGGGGCGTGGCTCTGGAGGATCAGGCTTCTACAGCTGGGGTCAAGTGAGTTGCGAGTGCTTCAAGCCTTGACCAAGACAGGGAACAGAGGAGAAAGATTCAGCATATACTTAGGGATCCTTCTGAGTTTGATACATTTGAAGGGTTTTCAGGGAATGCAGAATTACAGTCAGAAGAAAGTGATACGGAACCTAGATTCGGCATTAGTGCAGGAAGTGAGAGATGTATGCAATGCAGACTCTGGGGACAGCACATTTCTGAGGTTTCAGATGGATCAAGACTGGCCTTCTACTCATTCAGAAGCTGAGGAGGGCACTTTAAGTAAAGAAGAACTTTGGTTAGCTTGGAGGTCTGGGCATGGTGCAACAGCTGCAAGGAATGAGAATGCTGCTGCTCTGGAACAGGGTGGGTTCTCTGATGACTCTGATTGTTAGTGCTATAAGAGAAGTGATTATTTGGCTTGACCCTCACGGTAGTCAAGGAATTACTATTCTGGTTCGTGTATCCTGTGTTCCTGTATCTTTGATCCTGGTTTCCAGATTACTCGTGAGTTTATTGGGTTATCTATCCACTTTGTTCCTTGGGAGAGCTGCTATGGCAGCTCTAGCTGATATTGGGAAAAGGTGAGGGGTTTTGGGATTCAATGTCTGCTTCTCTGCTGCCGTGTACCTCTTGACCTTTGCTGTGACTGCTGTGAGTTCCTGCTACAGAGTGTTTGGTATCGTATTACATGGAGATAGATGCTGTGTTTTATGGGGGCTGTGAATTATGTGCTTTCTGTATACTCAGCTCCTGTCGACCCTGGAACGTCTCCTCCTTTTCCATATGCCTTTTTCCTGCCCTCTGACTCCTGGACCGGTTTTGGACTTTGCTTCATGAACATTCCTTTGACGAAGACGGACGTCTGGTGTTTGTTTTTGAGTTTTCTTCTCCTCAGCATTTTTGTGTGGGTTTCCTGGGATAATTGTGGTTTTTAAAAGCCGAAGTTAGGCTATTTTTTGTTAATCCACCTTCCATTTGTTGTTTAAATAAACTTTTGTTATCTTTTAACTCCTGGACTCCGCTACTGCCGTCTCTGTTCCATAACATAAACACTCTAATGTAATATCAATCCAACCATGTAATCATGACAATAACATCGGTCATCTCGAGGCTCGATTACTGTAATGAGCTGTACATTGGCCTACCCTTGTCGGCGATCCGGAAACTTAAGCTGGTGCAGAACGCAGCAGCGCACCTGCTGTCGGGAGCCCCAAGATCTGCGCATGTGACCCCACTCCTGCGCGCACTGCACTGGCTTCCTATTGAAGGTGGTGTTAGTTCTAACTTTCAAGGCCTTACATGGTTTGGGGCCAGTGTACCTGAGGGAGCGTCTTACCCCATACAAACCCAGAAGATCACTGCGCTCAGAGGGGCTTAATCTACTAGAGGTTCCCAGTATTAAGATCTGTGGGCTGTCGAGCACCCAGCAGAGAGCATTTACAGTGGCCGCTCCGACCCTCTGGAATTCTCTACCAGAGAAGATACGAGCACTACGGGGCTTGCTGGCCTTTCGCAAGTCTGTGAAGACTTGGTTATAAGGGCAGGCATTTGGTTCCAACTGATGCCTCCTATTCGCCAGCTGCCAACACACTGTTCTGCCATGTATTGCCTCTGCATATTATTGCTTGCCGGGGTTACTGTGGGTTATTGTGGGGAGTGGGGCTTTTGGGTATACGTCTTTTATCTGTTTTTGATGTTTTTATTGATTTTATGCTGTAAACCGCTCTGGGCTCCAGAGAGAGCGGTCTACCAAGTCGAATTTATAAATAAATAAATAAATAAATAAAACATATCAGTATCTAAGAGAAATGTATATATTCAATGTTATGATACTCAAGATATGTAGTGTTCAAAGCAATGATAAATATATTACACAATAATCATGGAACAACACATTGTAGAATGCAATGAGTCAAATATGCTCTGGAGTTACATTACCAGAGGAGTTGCCCAAGTTCTGTATGTTATATAATGTGCTTGGCGTGGTAGTCAAAACAATGCAGTCTCAAGCAATAGTTCCAAAGCAGTTCATTAATATAAATAAATAATATACACATGAATCCATAAACAAATGCATTGGTCTCCATTGGCTTATGCAATTCGCATTGAGGTTTGACCATCGCACCTCGCCTGGCTTCTCTTTCCAGTTCCCGCTGACTCACGAGGAAACATCCAGCTTTATCTTAATCCCATTGGATTCTTCAATGCTTGTTATCTGCTTTGAACTGGGTTATCTGAGTCCACACTGCCTATATCCCAGTTCAAAGCAGATAATGTGGGATTTTCTGCCTTGATATTCTGGGGACCCTTCCACACAGCTGGAACTGGAGGGAGAAGCCAGGGCAGGTGAGAGACAGACTAGATAGCCAAACCTCAATGTGAATTACATAAGCCAATGGAGACCAATGCATTTGTTTATATATTAATGTGTTTATATTTATATTAATGAACTGCTTTGGCCAACAATAGTCACTGCGGTTATATTGATTTGCTTCTATATTTACATATTCTGCATTGTTTAATAATTATTTCTACAGATTAATATTTAATATACTATTTTATATGCTTGCTTACCTGCGTTTATCTGCACACATACTGTGATTAATGACCATGCAGTCCTCTTTCTCATACAGTCCTACCCAGTGTTTCTCTCTGTTGTAGGGGCCTCTAAAGACCATCTAGATCAGGCGTGGGCAATTGCCGGCCCTCCAGGTGTTTTGGACTTCAAATCCCAGAAATCCTAACAGCTGGTAAACTGGCTAGGATTTCTGGGAGTTCAAAACCCCTGGAGGGCCGGCAATTGCCCATGCCTGATCTAGACCAACCCCTTCTGCTTTCGTGGAGGGAAAGCACAATCAAGCTCTATATATCCCAGAATATCAAGACAGGAAATCCCACAATATCTGGTTTGAACTGGGTTGTAGGGCAGTGTGGACTCAGTTAACCCAGTTCAAAGCAGATCTTGTTGGATTTTCTGCCTTGGGTATTCTGGGACATAGGGCTGTGTGGAAGAGCCCCCAGATAACCCAGTTCAAAGCAAGGTCCTTCCACATAGTCATAAAACCCATGAGGAGGAAATCTCCTGCAGATCTCAGCCCCCGACAGGGTATACCTTCCAAGCTCATGCTCCCCCCCCCATCAGAACCTAGAGGACCGTGAGCTTGCAAAACGCCCTGCCCCCGGTCAGCTCTCCCAAGCCTCAGATCCAGCAGAGGAATAGGAAAAACCCTTTATGGAAATGACATTTCTTTATGAAAAAATGGCGGCGGTGGGGTCGATTTAGGTAATTTACTTCTGGGTTGCTTACAGTGGGTTGATAATGGTTCAATATTAATTTTAAAATGAAATAAAAACGATATCAAAGGATAACAACCGGACATATCCAAGCCTACTCTATAGCTCATAATAGACCCAACTCAGAAGACCTAATTGAATGTTATTTGTAACCAAATATTAGGTAGTGCAACCTCCATGGGAGATAACATTTACCCCCACTGATAGTGTGCTGCTGAAGTAGAACTATCAAATCCAATGGATTTATATAATTGCTGGCTTACTAAGATCTCTCTTGTTGAGACTAACAATTGTTTTTACACCTGGGACGAGGATAAAGGATCTTCGCTGCTGTGTTTTTGAAGATATCATAATTGGTCCTCTCATCAATAACAGTAGATTGCTGTGTGGATCAGCTGAACAGCATATAAAAGCTAAAATGGATTGACTTATCTCTTTAATGTAATGATTTTGCTAATGACACAGACCTGTACTTATTATTTTTAAAATAGTGCAGACCTGTACTTATTATTTTTAAAATAGTGCATATATTTTTGGATTTAGAACACCATATAGTGTGTGTGGATAGATAGATAGATAGATAGATAGATAGATAGAAAAAGGTTTTTATGACCATCAATTCTCCAGTCCTTTAAAGATTATGGTAATCAACTACAACTGAGATAAAAAAGCATGCTGCCATTACATTGCTTAATATAAAACATTTTGTTATCATCCTCAGTTTAGAAATCTATATGTGAGGGAACTATTAATTTCTCGAACAATGTATCTCACACCTGAAAGTTATTTCCAAAGAAGACAGTGCTGGAAAATCATGAGGCAACGCCTGTCCTCGTAAGAGCCTGTACATGATTTAAAAGTCTATTATGAAGCAATAGTAAAAGGAAAACAAATAATTGAGCAATGCAATTCCAACATGAGCTAGGGCAGAACATTCCAAATGTACATTTTCTCTAATGAGATTTTCCTTTTCCATTGGTTTCGCATCTATTCAAGAAGTGTTTTCTATTCAAGAAGTGTTTTCTTATCATGAAGTACAGCAGCTTCTTATAAAACAGCCCTGAATGAGATTTTAGAAGCATGGAATAAGAGCAAGGAAACTTTTACAGATTAAACAAACAATGACTTGATTTGTACACCCTCACAAACAGTAGGAAGTTACAGAAACAGTCTTTTATGCAGCCTGTTCTCTTGTGGGAAATACGTAAGAACACCAGAAGAATGTTGTGGAATGAGACTGAAGATCAATCTGGCTCAGCATCCAACTTCCATCTGACACTGGACATATACTTCTGCAAATCCCACAAGCAAGAAATGAATGCAGCAGTGTTCTTGTTTCTTGCTGGTCAACAATTGGTTTTCAGGTGCATAATGATTCTCAACATGGAAGTATTACATGGTTATCTCAGCAATGATGTAACTCTTTTCAAACATGCTGTTTTAGTGTCTACTTTCAATGATGGACTGGATGATTATGAATAAACCGAATTTTAATCTACTTTAATGTGGTTAGTCAAAGGAAGTCAAATGATAAGAGATTTAGCTTGTGTTGGATTGGATTACCCCAGATCTTAAGTTTTGCATCTTGTTATGCTCCTGGACTCTGCCCCTGAACCATGATGTCTAGTTTCAGTAGTGACCAAGAATACCTTTGCACAGTTAGCATGAGTAGATCAGCTTGCATGCAGTTCTAATCTAGCCACTATGGTTATGTGTCTTGGTTGCATCTTCTTTGCATTACTTTAACACAATCTGGTTGCCTTCCTGTTGGTTAATCCCATCAAAGAGTACATCCATTCAATCTGTTTTTGAATGGTGAGTCAACACATAAAAACATCACATCAAATCTGTGAGTTTAGTCATGATTTACAACATGATTTGGCAACATTTTAGTTTGCCAGACATCCCAGCAGGTACTATATTATTGTTTGGAGCCTCTGCATGGCACTGACCTTGCAAAATATTCAGTACTAAGGGTGCATCTACACTGTAGTTACTCAAACTTATTTACAATAAAGCAAGACAGCAAAATATCATTTTGTAAAATCCTATGAAAATTCAAACCAGATCAGGCTCTGATTTGACTTTTTAAATCCAGATGAATTTGCCTATGTAATTTACACATATCCTTTGGCTCTCACCTTATTTCAGGACTCACTTTGTCTCGGTTGCATTGTGAGATTAGACAAACTGGTGGTCACTGAAGATCATTAGAATTAATGTTTCATTGAAACATTGGGCAAACCTACACTGACTGCTTGACATAGTTTAAGGGCAGCTTGACAGCATGGTGTTTAGATTATGCATGCTTCAAATACACGCAGCAAAGTGTATTAAGGACTTTAAACCAGGACAAGCAAAAAACTCCAAAATAGATGGCTTAATGTCTATCAGTGCTGTTAGGTGTGAGTAATATCACATTACAAAACCGATTAAGAGACAAGTGAGTTGTGGTTAGAGGAGTTAAAAAACAAAACTTGAATTCTCCATGGCTATGAGGCCACAGATACTGGGACCGTCTTGAGGTCAACGTGTGCAGTGTATATAAGCACCATCTTGCCCTTTAACCGATTTGAGGGCTTGACATGTAACCACAGTGAAATTGCTCCCTCCTCTAGCAGTTTCACACTGATGTGCCCATTGATTTAAATATATGTACAGTATATTGCCATGCTAATGCCTGGACAGTAAGACACAGCATGCAGCTAAGAATCAGCAAAACGTTAAGGATAGAGATCCAAGAAAAATGCTAGCAACAGGCTTCAGGGCTTTAAAACTTGTCTAAGATCTAAAACTAACACACACAGCCCCCCAGTCCCATTCAAATTACATGCATGCAAATAAATGCTTCAGATGCACCAAAATCAAATGATAAAAGCTTTACTATGAACCTTGTGTGAAAAGGTTTATACAGGTAAATATTTTTGGTTTCAGATCTGTTGTAAGACCATGCATCATGCAGATTATATCTTCATCTTTCTACTACATCTCTCTAACATGCAAAGAACAGGAACCAACAGAACAAAGAAGGTCTTCTCATTTTTGTAACCTCTAGGATGAGTATGTGACTTCCAGGCACATCTTCTATGGTGGATGCACCCTGAAGTAACATGCAAATTCTAAACTGGAGGTCATAAACCCTGGAATGTTAGAGGCTTAAGTTACAGCAGCAAACATGCAACTACAAAGAACTATCTCTAAATGTATGCATGACTGCAACACCCATTGTCTCTCCTGCCTTCATTTTAGGGTACATTGGCAATTTTGTGTTTATCCCATATTTAGCAATAGAGTCCTGGAGTATTTTATCTCAGTTTCCTCAGTATTGTCAACTCACATTTATTTGGTCAGAATTTGTATTTCTTTTGTCTTCTTCATCTGAGCAATATACCCACTTTTTAAAAATAGGTGTTTAAAACCCTTTACCATTTCCTTGACCTTGACTACTAGCAATACTTAGCTCCTGTTCGATTTTTTTGTGCCTTACTTTATCTCTATATATCTGAGTTTCTATTATGATTTTAAATAATCCCCAGTTCAGGGGTTATAAGAGCTGGAGATCTATAGTGTTTTTGTAATATCTGTTTATGTACAAAGTTTGAGCGCTAGAGAGCTGGCAAGCATCCAAACACTCATTGCTGGTTATTTCATTTTCTCTAAGAAACAGCAACCATAGTTACATCTTGGCAGCTTGTGGCAGAGACTCAGCTTTCTATTATCTTCAATGAACATATTCAAAATTATCTAACAATAGTCCTTTCTCCTTAGCCAAGCAGGTGGGATTGTCTAAGAAGGAATGAGTCATCAAATGATGAAAAGAAAACATGTTTTGTTATTATGCCGCATAGGTGAAGGTCATTTTTGTATGCCAACAGAAACAACAGTCTCCTTGAATATCTGTTCTATTTTTCACAGAAAAATATATTAGTCTTAAATGTATATACTGGCCCAAAATGCTACTTTTGAAAAGATTATATATGATTGATGTATTGATTAGCAAATCTATAAATCAATAAGATTCCTCCTACAATTTGGATGAAGGCAATCAGTACATCCAAGTATGTTAATAAGGAGTGATGTGTGAATACTTTAACTGAAATAGATAAACAATTGGAAGAGTAGCTTTGTGGGATGATTTACCACTTGTGATAGGATGTGAGTGAAATATGTTAGAGGACTACTCTGGAATGGGCTGTTATTACTTGAAGCTCTTACTTTTTTTTTTAAGTGAGAGTTAAACTTTACCCAAATCCATCTTATTTTAATGTTAAACCATTAAACACACATACTGAGGAAATACTAACATTTATCCTGAGCCCAGAGATAAAGCAAAGCTGCTTTTGGCCTTTTGGCTCCCCTCCAGAGCAAAAGTTCTGGAAAAAGGGTAGGATGAACAATAGTCCATCCTTATCTTATTCCAATAGTCTATGTGCCATTATTCTCTAGAGATTGTACCACTTCACAAAGCAGAAAGAAAAATGCACGTCTGAATGATCCTCTATATTGCATACCATAACATTTGAAGATTATTATTTGTTTATTTTTATCTCACTTTTTCCCCATGGGTGGGATTCAAAGCAGTGTACAAGACTAAATGAGCAACGAGAAACATAAAAGTCCATTAAAAAAAATCATAAAACAGGTAAACAGATTGCATCCAGATAGCCAGGCAAGATTTTTTCCCCATATCCTAACAGTTTTCCATGGCCAGTCAGTTTTTGACTGAATATCATGTCTTATTCACTTGTAAAGCTGTAGTCAAGTGATGAAGGAGATTAGGTGAACACATTAAGTCTTTTTTGTGGTTAAATTATAAAAGTGAACAATTTTTATCCACTTTTTGGAAAGGAAAGGAAAGAACGATAGAACTGAATTTCAACTGAATGGCTTGTTTTCAAGCAGAACCTAGAATAGAAGATTGTATTAGCATTCAACTAGATCAAATACAATGATTGGGGACATCAAATATTTTAACTTACATAGATAAATAAGTGACAATTGACTATAAACCAGATATAGAGGACTAGAAGCTGATCCTCTGGGAATTGACCTCTAACAGCTGTTTTCATCGTCATGAGCTTGGGAACTAGTTAGATGACACTAATAATTTTAGTTGCTTGCTTTTGAATTTGCAGTGATAGTTTCCCCCAAAGAATGATATTTGAGGTGGGTGTTGCTCCTATCCTGGACCATTGGGCATCTACTCAGTTCCCTTCTTCCAATGTACAACAGTATTGCTAAGAAGTTACCAGACTAACAGTGTATATATACACTCTACCATTATGTTGTTGTTGTTGATGATATTATGGAATTATGGAATTTTTTGACATGATTTGTTCAGATGAGCTTTTATATCTTCCTTTGAGGCTGAGAATGTGAATTGTCCACGGTCACTCAGCAGGCTTCCATGGACAAGTGGACATTTGAACTCTGGTCTCCTGGAGTTATAGTCTTGCACTCAAACCACTACAACACCCTAGCTTGTCTATATTGTCATAGTGTTTGCTCATGCTTTAAAAAGTCATTATTGTACCTTACGGAGTCCCAGGATTTTAATTCATGAGTTCTTGTCTGCGCTCCTGAATTAAATTTCTCTTCATACACTTTAAGTTTCTCTCTATATACTGGAGTTTCCACCTGCTTCTCTGGGGCTTGCCATAGAATCATACTAATAGCAGAGCACCTTTGTAGGAGAACCTACGTAAGTATTTTTGGTTCCTGTTCTGTATGCTTTAACTACATTTGGTTATTGTTTTCTCTATACTATGTTTTTCAGCCACTCAAGTGTGCTCCCTTTAGGTCCACATCATTGTTTACGTTCATATATTGACTTGAAGAATTCTCTACTTTGCAAAACTTACCATTCATGGATTTCGACACATGTATCAATCACCACCTGAAGAAGACTCCATGTAGTTGAAACCGGTTGTGGTTTATAAACTGTTGATTCCAAAGAAGGACTGATAAACTGTGTTTTTACTGTTGATAGACTTTGGTTAAAAATAAGGACTTAAAAGCTTGTACATTCTGCAGTAGAAAATTCTGGATTAAGAGACTTGCAAAAAAGACTTTGATTTGTTATTGATGAACTTTTGGTTTTCAAAAAGAATCTAAAAACTTGTGCTTTTTGCTGTAAGAATTAGTAGTTTATCCCACATAAGGATATCTTTTGGTTTAGAGAATTGCATGAAGTATACTTTGTACTAGATGCCAGTACATTGAATGTTATAGTATTATAAGCATAGATATGATATACATTATTGTGATTATATAACTGTATTACTTTTTGGTGTATAGTGGCCTTCTGCTCAGTTATGAGCAAAGGCATGATATTTCTGTTTCTTGGCGACAGAACAAAAAATCTTATTGTTATTGATGTTGTTGCTCGCTTTATTTTCAGGAGTGCTATTAGAAAAACATTCTTTCTCAGAACTTTTTTAAGTATATGAAAATCCCAACAAACTAAAACAAGTAATGTACGGTTCTTGCTTTGACTTCTCTCCTGCTCCTTACTGCCAGTCGTATCTACTAGTATTTTTCCTGCTTCTAAAAAAGACGACGATGAGAACATGCTCCTGCTGTTTGATTTTATTCACCGCTGTTCTGTTACTAGAAAGCTTAATTTGGTCCGTTGAAAGCTCTACAACAAAGTGATTCCTTTTGCAACATTTTATGTATAATATGACTAAGAAGAATCCTGTCAAAGTACTATGCTAAAAGAAGTGTAGGAGCAAGAGGTAAATGTATGTGTGACTATTATCAAATTCTACATGTCAAATGTCTTTAAAGGGATTTTAAAAATCATATTAATACATCTGCACTTTACATCATAGTGTCGCCAGAGATAAACTTGATCATCAAGTTTGCAGATGACACCAAATTGGTAGGGATAGCTATTACTCCAGAAGACAGAAGCAGAATTCAAAACAATCTTAACAGATTAGAGAGATGGGCCAAAACTAACCAAACAAAGCTCAATAGGGACAAATGCAAGATGTTCCACTTAGGCAGAAAAAATGAAATCCAAAGATACAGAATAGGGGATTCCTGGCTCAGTACATGTGAAAAATATTGGAGTCCTTATGGACAACAAGATAAACATGAGCCAACAATGTGATGCAGCAACAAAAAAAGCCAATTGGATTTTGGCCTGCATAAATAAGAGTATAGTGCCTAGATCCAAGGAAGTCAAGCTAGCTACTAGAAATGGATAGGTTCAGTCGGAATCTTCGTTATTAGGATTAAAATTGAATTAAATCCGTTTTTGAAGCGATTTTGAAGCGATTTGGGAACCCGGAAGTATCCTTCCCCTTTCGAAGCCACTGTCGTCATTTTTTTCCGATTCAGGAAGTGAATCGTGGGCTCATTGTGAGCTGGGGACATGAGGGAAGAGGGACTAGGGCAGGCTGCTTGGGTGGGAAAGGTACCATGCTTTGCAAGGGAAGGACTCGGTTGGGAACAATTTCTCCTTTGCTGTTAATTCTCTTCCTGAAGCAGGGAAACCAACTTTTAAGGGCTTTCTCCTCCTGGGGTTTGCTGTTAAAACCAGAATTCTCTTCCTGAAGCAGGGAACCAACTTTTAAGGGTTTTTTCTCCTGGGGTTTGACTTCTGTGCTTTGGAAAACTGGAATTCTCCTTTGCTGCTAATAATTTCCTTGGGAAACACTAAAAAAGTTTGGAGGCCCCTTTCCTCTCCTTGGGGTTACACGCTGTACTTTAGGAAACTAGAACTCTAGAAACCGAATATTTTTCTTGGAGAACAACACAAAAAAGTTTGAAGGCCCCTTTCCTCTCCTTGGGATTTCACGTGGTACTTTGGGAAACTAGAAATCTACTAATCCAATCCTTTTCTAGGGAATCAACACAATAAAACTGTGGAAGGCCCCTTTACTCTTTTTGGGCTTACATGTGTTACTTTTGGAAACTAGAAATCTACAAATCCAATACTTTTCTTGGGAATCAACACAATAAAACTGTGGAAGGCCCCTTTCCTCTCCTTGGGCTTACAGTTGCTAGAGGGGGTGGTCGGGGAGGACTGCTGGCATTCACAGGGCAGGTAAGCGATCAGTCCCCGAGGACATTTGTCCATCTTCCTGATGTTGGAGAAGGTGGTCAAGGAGGAGCGCAGCCTTTCACAGAGCAGGGAAATGGTCAGTCCTTCAGCGATTCTTCCCTCCTGGACTTTGAGGGTTGGGGCAGTGGGGGGTTACGCTGGCCAATGGTGGAAACAAGCAAATGTAATAAATTAATGTAATGTTATGAGATAAATTCCATTTTCTCATATTCAGAGAGGTGTGCCCTAGACAAATATGCAAAACAGAGAGATAGATTTAAATTTTCCCAAAGAATCCTGGAGGCAGCACATTTCTTCTTCTTGAAATATTCCTTATTAGATTACTGAAATTACTTTAAAAACTGTCAAGGACCCAGGGATCTTCTAAACACGTTGAAAGTTAGTATGCTGACAGAGGAGAATGTTTTCTACCACTGTGGCAAGTTTTGTCAGTAGTGGTCTAAAAACGAGGGAAAGGAAATCCCCCAAGTTTTGCCTGTCCTGTTTGCAGGTTTTCACGCATTGCGCGATCACGCCCTCCATTAACAAAGCGATTCGGAAATTTTGGAAAATTCTGACCTGTTTTCCAGAAAATGTCATAAATGATTTCAAAAT